>WMED01007505.1:0-17587 GCA_019650415.1 Pipa parva
CAATTAAAAATGTCTCATTACAGAGAGATACCTAGTAGCTGCAACTGTGTCATAGATTTTACAAGGCTGGTAGTGTTACAAGTGCAGTTAATCTAATTAAAGAGTTAATCAAAAGTATTAACTTAGCTTTAAACATTTAGGTAAGGAAAAGTATCTTAACTTAATTAAAGTGCTTACAGTACCAGTCAGTGTCAAGTAGGCAGTCAGGAAATAATTGTAGTTTGTAAAGAACGGCTCAATCACCAAGATAAGTTTGAATCAGAATATCTTGTGAGTCAGAAGTATAGACGGTCAATTTGCCAGTTTTCAGATATCCTTCAAATGTCAGCATCTAAGGGCAGAGCCAGCAGTACAGCTACTAGGAGGGAGAATCTGCCGGACGCGTTTCGCCTGTCACTTGTCAGGCTTCATCATGTGGCTTGTGTGTTTCTCGTTGTAAGTCCATTTAAATACTAAATTATGCGTTGTTACGTCATCCCATCCGAGTGCGTGATGACGTCACGACGTTGCTATGTTAATTGCGTCATGTTATCAGGATGTGCCATCATCTTGTAGTTCTACATAGTCGCGATCGTGTAGGATTACACATATTTATAGAAAGGATAATCAAGTGAAGTTGGATTGTCAAATGGGGAAATAGGAACAGCAACACATGCATTCAGAAAGGTACATAGCTTTCAAGGACAAATCACAGTTAGTTGTTGTAGTAGTGTCCTGGAGAAGATGTACCAGCACAGAACAGTAAATCATAATCCTAAAATTATTATAAACTCATGAAAAGGCATAAACAAGCAGACAAATACAAATGAAATTCCAATAATATAAGTGAACTTAAATATACATATCAAAATCAATAAAAAGTGAATAAAGTAAACAGAACAGTGCCAGTCAAAACAATACAATAATATATTGGATAATTAATTGATCAATTAATTTTTGAATATTGTTAATATTAGTCATCCAAATATTAAAATTTTTTAGGGGGCCCCCCAGAAGAATATAGCATTCTTGTTCATGTCAGTCACAGTAAGTGATTAATGAAAAAAAATCTATGACACAGTTGCAGCTACTAGGTATCTCTCTGTAATGAGACATTTTTAATTGTTTTTAATTTTCCCTACACCCTTTCACTTTCTTATGTTTGTTTGTCAATTTTTTATACTGATAACACTTGTTTATTTTAAATAAAATTTGTGTGCACCATTAAGGTTTCTTTTTCTCTGTTTTGTTTAATTGTCACAGCTCTTATTACCCGTCTATCTGTGTATGTAAGTCTTCCTCCCATTTAGACTGTAAGCTCTACGGGGCAGGTGTAATGAGTGGGAGAGGATACTTGTTCTGAATAGTAATTTCATTTAAGCCACGGTAGTCAATACAGGGTCGCAGAGAGCTGTCTTTCTTTAGGATAAAGAAAAATCCTGCACCAACTAGTGAAGTGGACTTACGAATAAAACCCATCTCCAAATTCTCTTTAATATACCCAGACACTGCAGTGGTCTCAGTTGGGGAAAGGGGGTAGACCCTTCCATGAAGTAGAGTAGTACCAGGGATCAAGTCAATGGGGCAGTCATAATGATGGTGTGGATGAAGAGTCTCTGCCTGTTTTTTACTGAAGACGTCTGTATAACGTGAATAAGAAGAAGGAAAACTTGGAACCTCTTAAACAGATGCAATAAGCAGAGGTTTAACAGGAGTTAAGCAAGAATGAACACAATTTCTTCCCCAGTAGGCTATCTGCCCAGTGTTCCAGTCCACTATGAGGTTATATTTCTGAAGCCAGGGAAGTCCCAGTACTATGGGTTCAGAGGCAGAAGCAATCACCAGGAAAGATATGGTCTCTTTGTGTAAAATGCCAGTTTGCAGGAGTATAGGTTTGGTTTCTTCACACAATAACCCATTTCTGAGTGGTATGCCATCAATAACTATGAGTCTTTAAGAACCAAATGGGGAATCTCTCGGTCAAGCTGGCAAAAGTCTATTTTACTGCAGAGAATGATATGGTCATCAAGGTTACAGGGCAATTCTATGCCCACCAATTAATCTTTGATGTGATCTGACAGTCTGCACACAAATGGTGTGGCTCTTTAGCTGCCTTGTTGTGGCTCAGAGCACACCTCCGAAGCCCTGTCCAACACTGCCGATAGCTCTTCCGATCGGCTGTCGGCAAGTCATGTGGTTGGGAGAGTGTGCACTCCTCCAGCAGCTTACAAAATAATTGTCGCCGCTGTTCGAGGGAACAAAATGTCTCGCTCCTCAAGGAAGTTTGCTGACTCCTGGCCTAGATGAAAAGTTCAGTACCTCTGAACTTAGCAATGCTGGTTCAAATCCCAGGCATGTACCCTTACAGCAGGGATCTCAAACCTCTTATGTCAACGTCAACATAGCTCTTAAAGTAGATGTATCCTTGTGATCTCATACTGTATTGATTAATGCACTTTCCCATGTCTGTATTATGTTTTTATTACTGAACTGTACATTGCTGCGTATGTTTGTGGCACTCTATAAATAAAATTATACATACATACAAAACTTATAATATAGAGTGTAAAAGATAAAATGTTAATCACATCGTCTATAGAAGATTGATCTGTCAATGGACAATCATGAAAAGGTACAGAAAATATCAGTTGTAATATCCACAAATCCCTATATATATATATATATATATACAGTATATATATACAGTATGTGTGTGTGTGTGTGTGTGTGTATGTGTGTCTCTGTAACAATAAATTTGTATTATCTCTTTATTAATTTATATCGTGCTGAACTGCTGATATATTATGCAGTGCTTTACAGAGATTCACCATTTACTTCAGTCCCTGACCAGTGGAGCTTACAATCTAGTTTCCCTATTCAGTCACACACAGATGTATATTTTTTGGATTGTGGGAGGAACTCAGTGCTGCAAGGCAGTAGTGCTAACCACCGAGCCACTGCACTGTAGTTTTATTAAATTATTGTTATAGCTTCAGATATTATTTAGTGTATTTTCACTTGTGTACCACATACTGTATCAGGATAAATGTTGACCTTTTCAATTTATTTACCCTTTTTTAACATTTTTCAATTCTATTTTTCCATTCACTGAACTTTTAGATTTGGCAAATTAATAAAGGAATGGTAACATATTGCCAGGTTTTGAGAAAGATTGATATAAAAAAAATAACAATCCATGAAAACTGGCACACCTTATGCTGTTTCCAGTGTAGTTTCCCTTTCTATTACATACTGATATTGATGGTACTTTTCTAAGTGAAAATCATCCGAGTGTGGAGAAAAGACTGGACTTACTCCATTAGGAAAAATAGGTTTTTGCCATTCTCATTTAGGCAAAAACACATTCTGATGAACAACTTTGAAGGAATGGCTTCATAAAATGGTGATATCAATATATTGTTGATATTTTACACACCCTTTCCCAAGCTAAAAATAAATTTTAACTTTTATAAATATTACCTATTGAGTAATAATATACAGACACCCCTTCTGTAGCTGTATATGCATGTTTTAGCCAATAGAATGTGAAACCCTAGGTTAATCCAGATCCAGCAGTTTTCATTTAGCCAAGAAAGTCACAATTTCAATAATAATTTGCTTTAAATTGTAGAATAGCAGATGTCTAATTTCACAAGGTCACTTCTCGCAAAATGTAAGCCAAAGGTTTAAGGGACCTATGGGTCAGGTTTCAAATAACTGTGCATTCCTACATTAACCAAAAGCAAGCTCCAAGTCACAGCATACTTTAAAGATGAATGTCCATCTCTTCTCTCAAAGAAAACTTCAAAGGATCAATTACTAGTAAGTTGACAAGAATTGTTTTGCATTAGTTCCTTTCCAGGAGTGGCTTCTGTCTCCTCTTTATTGCCTCTGATCATAATATTAAATGTAAAGCAAATTTTTGAACCAAGTTCCCCCCTCAGCTTTTTTTTACACTTGTTAAAAGCAATTAGTGTTTGTTTCCAAAGCAGTGATTATATTCAGAAATGTTTAGGTTTTACCCAGTGCTTACATACATCTTACTTTATTAGATTACCCCTTATGACATTTTTAAAAGAATTAGAACCACCTGTGTTTTATTTTAACATAATTTTACTTATACAAAGGAAGACATTATTTTTGACACTACAAATGCATGCTTGTGAACTTTGCAAGTCTATATATTATTTGGATGAGTACTGATATGGTTTTGGATTTCGTTCGCCTACATGCATCAGGACCTATTATAGAAACACAGTGAGAATATTATAGTGAGGAATGTTGTCACTTTTAGTTATATTTTTTAAGATGATATACTCAAGTTCATTTTAGTAAAATTTCTTAGATAAATGTGTTTGAACTAGAGCAATTTGAAAGTCATTCTCCCAAAGAAATAATTTAAAACTGATGTTGTACATGATCTTTCGGGACCATAAAACACCCCTTTTACACACTTTTCATATGGCAATACTTCAAAAACAGATACAAGATGACATGTACTGTATCAACACTGAACATTTTGAATTAAGCGTACAAAAATAGATGCCAGTCTGCAGGAAGTGGTTTAAAAAAAATTCTAGATGGATATTGAGTGAAAATAATTCTTACATAGTTACCTAGTTAGTAAGGTTAAAAAATACACAAGTCAATTAAATTCAAATGTTATATCAAAATAATTCATTAATTAGCAAATAATATTTAGGTTATTCTTGTTAGTTCAAAAAAAAAAAAAAATTATAGCTAGGACCAAATTTACTTGGACCTTCCAGACTGATCAGATTGATCAGCATGTTACATGTATGTATAATTTTATTTATAAAACGCCACAAGTTTACACAGTGCTGTACAATTCAGCAATACAAGTACAATACAGAAATGGGAAAAGTGCATTTTAAAATACAAGTATAATATCACAAGGATACTTCACTTTAAATACCAGGTTGTGGTTGACACAAGAGATTGGAGGTCCCTGCCCTGTAGAGCTTACAATCTAACCCCTTTATTATATTCCCTTAAATAACCATCCAATCCCTTCCAAATTATTACAGTATTTTTACTAGAACCAGTTCTTTTGACAGACTGTCCAAATGATTCTGAATAAACAGAAAACTGTGGCAGCGCTGGATACTATGAGAAATGTAAATGAAAGAACAAGAGGGGAAAATCCCCTAGTATAATACCGTCAAACACAATGTAATGGTGATAATTGTGTAGAACAAGATTGTGTATAAACAACTGAAAGTGCACGTGGAGGGGTGGAATCCCCTTATAAGACAAGGTGCAACGGTGTTGATATAAATGAACCCTAAAAATGTTCTAAAATGGAACGTGTTGTGTTAAACAACGTAAAAAAATGCATACAAATATTTGTGTATCCACCATACAATAAGTGGAATGAATGCATTTTTCTCATTGCATAGCACTATCTGGTGAGTGTTACTTTATTGGGGGTCATCTCTACCCCAGATCACCAATGTTTCATACAATTTGGAATTGTTATATTCACTTTCATTACACTTATTGTACGATGGATACACAAATATTTAATATTTGTACTTCTTCTTGTCACATTCTCCAGCATATGATCCCTTAACAACACATTAAGGCTTACAGGTCTCTAGTTAATAGGGAAAACCTTGATCATTTTTTATATATATAGCAAAAACTTTTGATTTATACATAATACATTGCCAGTCTTTAGAGAGCCTTTAAAAATTCAGAAGAGTTTCAAAAATAAGTGAATTTAGGTATTTATTTTAGGACTGAATTCAGGGTGTAATTTATCTTGTCCTGGTGCACTGTTTACATTTCATTTCTATAACCTTTTTATTGATCAAATCCACATTTAGCCACTCTAGCCAAACTGTATTTGTATTAATGCAATTTCCCCATTGTACATCCTTCATTGTTTGCCCTTTTGTATTTGTAGAGCTGAAGAAAGCATCCAATACGTTTGCTTTTTCCCCGTCCTCAAAAACCAACAAGTTATATACGTGACCTTAATCTTCAGACTTTTTTTGCCTGTTATTTATTTACATTTTGGGGGTTGGGTGTTTTATTTTCTTTAGCAATCTGCCTTTCATTGTGTATTTTAGTATGATTTATTTTTTTGCAAAAGTTATTTATTTTTTATTAGGAATTTTTAACGAAAAAAATGTCCCCTCTGATTTCTATCATATGAATACCTTTTTCATATCATTCATTGCCTTTATTTACTGATATCATACTATATAGGGTTTAATTGAATTATTGGGGGATATCTATAAAAGTTTAACTTTATTTTGTATCTGCTGGTTAAATATCATCAATATAGAGATATCAAAATATTTGTTAATTTATAAAGCCATCTGTCAAATTTTTTTACCCAAAAGTCTTTCCCTGCTTTAGGTGCTTTAGGCTGGAAAAAAAACGTTATTTCCAATGGAGTTTGTCTTGTCATTTAGCCGCAGTCAGATTCGTTTCCCAGACTGAAAAGATTGTTGTGTGCTGGTTTCAACAGATCAATATATATTGATTGATCTTTTTCAATATCACTAATTTATTTTCAGTCTTATATAAATTAGTGGAACTGAAACGTTCAGTGAAATGAATATAAAATCTGTTGAAAAGTGTCAATAAATGGTGAAACAATTTGAATAAGTTAAAATGATCTTTTCCCTTTAGTGTAGCAAAGTCATTTGGACATATTTTCTAAACAGTGTGTTGTTGCAATGAAGCAGCAAATTGTTACAATTTTTCAGTTAGTTCTTTTAGAACATTACTAGGTGAATAGCAGAGGTAGCATATTGTAGAAAATGTATCTTCAAATGGATATGTTTATAGGAGACAATGCCACCATAATCATCATTTATCTATATTACAGACAACATACTAGTGATAGACATGTAGTATCATAAGAATGGGAAATGACTCAATTTTGTCATAGTTTAGTCAT
The DNA here is from genome assembly GCA_019650415.1 of Pipa parva. Classification (NCBI taxonomy): domain Eukaryota; kingdom Metazoa; phylum Chordata; class Amphibia; order Anura; family Pipidae; genus Pipa; species Pipa parva. Next base: position 6,914 of record WMED01007505.1, read on the forward strand.
TAGAATCTTGAGAAGAGTCACTTACATTTTCTTTTTACATTAATTTCACTGGCAGATCATTTCTAATTTTGGAACCTTGATTTAAGCCCCTAATTCAATAGTTTCATTTGGTGAAGTCTTATCTGAGCATTCATGCCAGTACTCCTTGGCAAATTATCACTTTGATACATAAATACTCAAACTATTCCTTAGATATAAAGTATTGTATAAATGTGCAGATGGATTTATGTCCGAAACTGTGGGAGAATTTTCCACATCACAGGAAAAGACATTCTTTTCTGGACATGCAAAACCTGAAAAACTGGCAAATTGTTGTAAATTAATGCACAATTTGCTTATTGATAAATATGCTCCCATTTCACTAATATATACATTGAAGTTCTGTACTTAGCATAGGGAAATCCGCCCTTTTAAAAGTTAATATTTTGGTCCTACGTTCTTGTATTTTCCTTTAGTAGTTTAAATATAATCAATCACATTAAGATCATTATTTCCAAGGAATAGCCTTATAAGGATATGTATAATATGCTCTTTAATTTTAGAAAACTAAGCCATAGTGCAAATAAATCATACTTTTCTTCAACCTACTGAAGCTGCTGGCTGAGACATTTTGCCTGACAAACTTTTAGTCATCTGTGTTTTTGAAAGACTTTTGCAATGAATATTTTGAATTTTGTTTTATGAGTATGTTTGTAATACAGGGATCTTCTCATGCATTATAATACGCTGCACATTTCTTTCCTTGACCCTTCCATCAGTGCTTTATTTAACCTGTGTGCAATTGTTTTTTTTTTAACTTATCTTCCACAGCCTACTTTAAATATTTAGCTCCTTACCCACCTAAGCCACTACCCTAGAACAATAGACTCCATCCATGGCTACTTCCATCTTTTCCTCAATGGAAACATAATCAAGTGTTCTATGAACCCAAACCCTTCCTGACTACAATATCATGCATCTAAATGTAGTCTTGCATTTAGCTCCTTATGCTAACCATCCTTCATATAAAAACATGATGTGTTCAATATACTTTTGCCCACCAACTTCTACCATGGACTATCACGCCTATCCCCCACTCACTACTTTTACACATATAACTTGGTTATCAGGCTGGAAAACATTCAAATAGTATTCTATACATAATAATATTGAAAAGTTTGGGTGAACTCAGGGATACAGATGAAAGAAATCATTTTTTCTAACTCTAACTATAACAATGGAAAGAGTCAAGAAGGTCTCCTCAATACCCATTATTAGTATCATGGTATAGATTTCGAAGTTCCATTTATAATCAACAACAAAGGTGAGAGGGGTAAAGGTAGTGCCCTAAGGAATCTTAGAATTACCAAAAAGAATTTATATATATATATATATATATACCAGTGAGAATTTATGTTTTGCCCTAAAAACCCAGTGAGTAGTATGTCATTCCAAAGGCTCAGAATTTTTGATGTTGCAGAATTTATAGATTAGTTTATTTAATTCTGAAAGGGGTTGATTGGAAAAAAATTATCAGAAAAAAATTACTCACAGTGGCCAGATCTTATAGTATGAATTATTACTAGAATGTACATCTCCTTTATTTTTACAGTATTCTTTTAAATTCTTTTCAATTTCTTTATTTTTATACTTAAAAATTAAGACTATATTTTAATAAGCATTATGTGAGATTATTGTTGCATTTTAAAATAATTTGATTGATTAAATAATCTGAATTATCCTTTGTTTTGTAACTTTCCTTTACACAAATAATATTAATACTTAGACTGTTATAGAATGTCCATATAACTTTTCTGTTCTAAGTCAGAGCCTTAATTATTGCATATGAATGTCATATTTCTCTGGGAACCTAATAATCTCAGTCAAGTTACAAAGATAGGAAATAGAAACGCTGTCATGACGATTTCTGACCATGGAGGTCCATAGAGGGTGGGCTCGCAATCACACACATTCTGACCTTATTTCCTCTAATTTCCTTGTTCAACAATCCTTGTTTAGAAGTATATATTGTATATATAATAATATAACCTGACACAATCTGCACACAATCAATGAAAAATAGACTTTAATCCATGTTTAATGGATTTCATTGTTTATATAGGATAGATATGTTGGTCTGCCCTTATACGTAGCATGAAGGAACATTCTTCATTTGACCTTCCCTTTTTAAGATTTTTAATATAATGGCAGCCACATGATGCTGAAACATGTATAAGGTGTTAAGGATCTTTCAGGTATATTAAAGGCAAAGACAAAAGGTGCCTACATATTAAATGGGATTTTGATCTTGTTTGTTCTGTACAAGGTTAACTATAGCAAGATGAAATCACTTTCAGTAACTCAATATCATTAAACAGTTCATAGAAGAACAGTTTTCTTCTTCTTTTAAGGATTTACCTTAATGATATCATTCCAAAGGAGTCTGTTTTAGATCAAACTAGGTTAAAGATCAAGGCTGTCAGAGAATGATGTCATTAGATTCCATTACTAATAAAATCTGGGGTCATTGGGAGTCCAAACATAGAATGAAATAAAGCTCTATTTATCTCTAATCCTATAGCAAATGTATTAATATAAAACATAGGTATCATCTTGATGTTGTTGACATGTAAACATGGTTTTATTTTATATAAAATATGTTCATTCTAATAAATGCAATTGAATGCAGTTCCCCAGTAAATCATATCTGCTTACTCAATGAAGCCTGATTTCAAAAACATATTTCTCAATTTATCTATCTATTGCCAATTAATACAAAGTAATCCATGCAGTTTCTATACATAAAAGTAATCTTGCGTCCTGCATGTATTTCATTATTCTTTTTAGTCATTTTTATTTATATTTATTTATAACCCTACTGACATTTATTCTATATGAGAGACATATTTATGGTATAACAAAGCAAGCATAACCTTTTAATTTCTGGGGGAAACACCTTTCATTATGTGTATGGCTAGAAGACTGTCACTCCATTTCACTCTTTACCAATGTATCATAAGTTTATTCATGTTTCTTAGTCTACTGAAAAGATAACCAATCATTTTAGACCATTTAGATTGTAAGTTCTGTGGGGCAGGGGCCTCCTTCCTCTTGTTTCAGTCGCTAATTGGCACTAGTGGTGGTGTGTCTTCATGATTCTGTGCTTGTCATTTTACTTTATTTGTATTATAGTGAGCACATCTCCCATCTCTGTATTATAATTGTATAGCTAAACTGCAATACTTCAACTTGCATAACCTAGTGATACTTTAAAAATAAAACAAACCTGAAAGAAACAGTCGAAGATAGGAAAGCATGGAGAATGATGATTCATAAAATGACCGAAAGTCGGCTTCAACTGAACGGATAAATCATCAAAAAACAAATAGTAAATTGTGTATGATGAGAATTGAACAGACACTTAACAGATTTTAAATGATTATTTTTAGCTTTTTGGTACTATAGTGAGCTGGAAAAAGCCTTTTATTACTTATCTCAGTACCTCTTTTGGTGCTTGAAACTAATGGAACATTACACTGATGTGTCTGCGTGTGTATGTGACAATCCTGAGTAATGGTTTTGGATGGTATAGTTATTGACTATAAATTATAGGTAAAAAACAACTTGCTACTATTATAAATTGTACCACATTTCATAAATAACTTTCCACATTTCTCTCTAGATTGGGTGCTTGGCTTTTGCCACTGTGCTCTGTCCTAAAACTGATATTCTATTTTAAGGAAGAAAGAGAAACAGGAAAGCGGTTGGACAAACATTCCAAGCAGGTGAGAATGGCCTAAAAAAAGAAATGTTTCTCTCTTGGTTTATTTAAGGTATTTTGACTCATTCCAAATGTGCAAAAATTATACATCTAAAATAAGAAGATTATACAGTACATATTAGCTAAGTATCAATTATGCTGGCATTGAAGTCAACAACTTTATACATGGCTTGTGTAGTAAATATACTTTTCCACAATATTTTTAATGCCCAGTGATTACATTCTCACTTGCATCCCTTAAATAACCTCATTTGTTTAAATGCATGTTTAACTGACAATACTTTACTTAACAAATAACTGACCAAACTTACTTTCTGGTATTAATTTTTATTTTATAGTCAGCTTTATAAAATTACTTAAAGTGGCATATTTATTGAACAGGGAAAGTGGCAAAAAAACACATTTTGTGTGGCCACACCCACTTCATCAGGTGTGGCCTCCAGAAATGTTATGTGATTTTTTTTTTACCACTCTGCAATACATGGAGTTTGTGGACTTAAGGAGCTCTTCAAATCACTTTACTTATTTAGTAAATAAGGAATAGAGAATCTCTGACTATTGGAGTGGATGAGAATTCACTTTGAATTCTTACTGTGATGAATAAGCCCCAATTTATGAGATGCAACATATATATATGAAAATATTTTCATATCCTTAAATTGGAAAAAAATATGGACTGATTTCTTTGCTGACATTGGGATGCCTGCAGATGATCAGTCTAAGGAGGTAGTTTCCTTTACCAGTAAACACAACTTCACAAAGAATAAGTCCTCACCAATCATGCTAATAAGTCTGGTCTGCCAGTGAATGGATTTGCAAGTCGTTATTGGCATTGAGTACTCATACCACTGCCCCTAATTGTTTGCCAACTTGAACTGGTAGATCTTTGCATGTCTACTCATCTTACAATACAGCATATAACACAGAATATTCTTTTTCTTTGTTTGAAATGTTTGTCTTGTAATTATAGAAATTTTAGTGTGTTATAATGAAACTGCTATTCCTCTTTGCGTATTAAAGGTTCATATTAAAGGTTGATGCACAGAGGATGGAAATAGATAAGGTTCTGAATGGTAAGGTTCATATCATTGTAAATGGTCTGATAGAAAACTAACATTTTGGGCATTGGACATTTATAAGGAGAATATTTATAAAAATCGTAAAAGTTTTCTCCTGGTACATTGATATCAATATATCTTTAATTAGGTAGAAAATATTGATATTTTTTCAGCCCCTTATGACCTTTTTTATTGCAGAAAAGTGTTTGTCTGGTTAAGGGTTGCGAAAACCCATTATTCCCTACGGAGATGGATTAGAACATTTTTTTTATAAGTCCCCATAGAAAAGATCAGTGATATTGATATCGTTGAAAAAGGAGCTGCACTGAAAGTAATGTAAAGTGTAGTCTTTTTCCATATCGATACATTTTATTCTGCACTACATTAATTTAGGGAAATCAAAAATGTGGCAAACAGGATGGTAAAAAGCATGAAATGGATCAAATTGCGGCAAATAGGTCAAAATGACCTTTCTAAATTTCCTTCTTAAACTGTGTTGCTTGTAAAATCTGTAAATTCCATGCTTTTTCTGGGCATCTGATAATTTATCTGGGATACAGAACAATTAAAAACATGAATAATGGATAAAAGTCAGTCTTTGCATTGAAACTAAGGGGGGAATTCACCATTGAGTGAAGTGAGCTCCAAATCTTTCAGTTCACTTCGCACATGGTGGTATGCGCTCGCTGATGTCCTGGTCGCGGACATCAGCGAGTGTACCATGTGCGAAGTGAGCCGAAGGTTTCGGAGCTCACTTCGCTCAATGGTGAATTCCCCCCTAAATTAGGATAAAGCATCCTCGAATGTATACTTATTTTTGGGATACAGGGTATTGTTCATGCAAAATGATTTGACAGTGGTTTCATAAATACATTTGCAAAACATAAAATAGCTACACATTGAATTTATCACAGCATAAAACTTATTATCACTTTCAAATATGAATTTATTTATTTGTAGTATATTTCAATACTACCTTCAATAAAAGTTAATGAATATTATGTTGCACTACTAGGTATGTGTACTTCCCCTATGCCTGCACCACCATAAATAATTGGGAACTGAAGATCCTACCTGACAGGGACCTGTCTATAGTAGTGAAGATGAAGATTTTCTTTTGTGGCAATTAGCAGAGGGTACTGCAATGATGGATCAAACCTCTTGGACTATAGCAGATCAGTAAAGAGCATGATGGCATTCCATGGACTACATTGTGGCCGAGATGAATGTCTTTCCATTGGACTACATTTTGGGCAAATTAGGAGAGAGGGCTTCAAAAAAATCATTAGTCTTTCTATGACAACTTTATGGGTCAGAAGTGAAGACATCAAAAATGGTAAGGACACATATAAGCCTGTTTGTATGGCGCACTGATGTTCTTTGCTTTTTCTGTGTTTCATTGAGGTTCAAAGTTGGTTTTAAATTTTCAGTGAGGTTCTAACGGTTCATTGAGGTCTGTAAAAAAAAAAAACCTGAGCATTAAAGTAATATATTTTATGTGTTTTGGATTAACTAGGATTTTTTTTTTTTAAATCTAATTTACAAAATCCAAACCTGCCCCATTTCTTCAGTATTGGATTTAGATACATTAATCTTAATCTGAACCTAACGTCCCTATTAAAAAAGACTAAAAAACAGCAGCAAATTATCTCAAAATGCAAAACCTACAAAATGTATCAAACAATTCAAAGAGATTTGACCCCCCAAAAATACATACAGTAATTTATAAATTAGTCTATTAGATAAATAAGGAGTGAGTAATCTACAGGTCTTAGATGTGGAGCAATAAAATTAAGACTCAATGAAGTTTAATACAATTATCGCACCATGCACCATTATCACCTATAGATTACAATGTTCTGTCAGAATATGATGTTCACATCATCACATAAGCGTCTGAATGTTTAATCTGGAATCTCCAATCCAAGATGTCCATGAGAATTGGTGGGTCTATGAATGATTAAAATTAAGTAATGGATCATTTTATTATTCATCACTTCTCCTATTAAAGTTGGCAGTATAGAAAGGGTTTAAAGGGATTTAAAGGATCAAGGATCTAGCACTATGAATTTAAATGAAAAAAAGATGTGATATGATTCACTGATGAAAGATGAATTTGCATTTAAAATTTAATAGGCAATAAAATATTAGGTACATAATGAATAGTAAACATATTACAGGTAAGTGCACATGTGTGTATGTAGTATTCTTTAAAAAGACTCAAATAAAGTACAACTTAAAAGCAAATGAATTCATTTTTATTAATGGCACACATATCAAATATCCCAATTGGTAAACACCTTTATTGTGCTATCAGCTCTAGCTTTTTTTCAGGTTTACATCATATAATTAAACAAAGCATAAATCAGTATTGACTCATAATTAGTAAAAACCGGAGAACAGAACTTTCCTCTATAAACCCAATACAGAAGATATATATAAATAGATATATAGATTTTTTTTTTTAAATCTGTGTTCATTTTATACTCTTCTTATCTGTTTAATAAATATTTACTGATGTTAGAGAAATTGTTGGAAATAGAAAATGAAATATTCTTGGGACAGGTATTACATGTTAAATTGTGCTTCCTGCATATAGAAAGGGTTTTGGTTTTAATGACATATGCTTTTTGAGGCTCGTTTAGAAAGAAAAACTAAATACTGCAGAAATGTATCATGTTGTCTAGCAACCACTTTAAAGACCAAAGGGGGAAAAAATAATATGGCACGTAAAGCTGTCGGGAATTAATATGTCTTGTTGACGGCCTGTTTGAAAATTGATAACCTGTTTACACAGTACCATGCTTCAAACACTGATCAACAGATGAATATTTCTTTTATCTAAAGAGTTGTCGCACAATACTCTCTGTTCATACATACAGGACCAAGAAAGTTATTTGTTTTAAATAGAGCAAACAGTGGCTTCCATTATAAACTGCTTTCATCTTCTTTGGTATCTGGGAATAGGCACACACACTAAGTATAAATTGACTTTTAAATCTCATAAAATGAAATATATTTAGTATTGCTACAGTTAAGTGTTGGTTAGTATTTACATTAGTAGTCACTTAAAAAAATACAATTATTTTTTGTAACGATTCCAGAAATGAAGCAATGGCAATATTTAAAGAATTAAATATCATATGATGTTAACTCTTTCTATTAAGGACACTGACGCTGGGAGATATTTATAATGACCTTTTCAATTTGTTTTACCCTGTTTCATTTTCCTTTACTTTTCAAGTACGCTAATTTATTTAGGGATGAAAAAACTTTTTCACTGTTGAAAAAAAATCATTATTGATAAAATATCAATAAGTTGACAAGGGCAGACTTTGCAGTAGTTTTCTTTTAGGTTGACCTTTCATTTCAGATTCATGTCAGATTGATATGGATATCGTTTTTTAAGGGGAAATCTTTTTGGATTGTGGCTAAGTGACCAACTTCATAGGGAATGATGATTTAAGCCAACCTGAGGCAGATAAAAACACTTTTGGGTAATAACATTTTCAGCTTTTTAAATAGGTAAAAATTACCCTATAATGGAGATTACACTACCAGAACAATATAGTGATGATCTGAAATAATCCAGTGTACATTTTGACAGCACTAACTGTATTGTAGATTGTCTGGTTTCTATGGTACAATCTGTTTATAAGAATTGTTCCCCTCACACATGCTAGAGCTCACAGATTCCATTGTTGTCATGCAGTACAATAGAAATAATTTAAAAAACTATTTCTTAGGTCTAAAAAGTGAAGGAAGAGAACTGTATCCAATAAGGTCATCTATATCAGAGGTCCCCAACCTTTTCTGCACCAGGGACCGGCTTTAAGCAAGGCCAGTTTTCCATGGCCCGGTGGGGTGGGGGTGGGGCAGGGGCAGAGCTTTGGTCATATGGGGCAGGGTTATGGAGGGGTGGAGCTTAACACCGGAGCCACATCAATGAGGCCAGTCTGCTGCCCCGCCCTGGCACGCCCCACATAATATGTTCTGCCAGGGGCGAGTCAGTGAGGAGAGCCTGCTGCACCACCCAGTCCCGTGTAACAGGTTACTGCTGTGCTGGCTGCGTCTCAAAGACCCGCCCGATGCCCCTCCCCATCCTGCATAATGCAGAGAACATTATCGCGTGCTCTGACCAGGCCCAGGGCCGCCAAGCTATGTGTCAGTGGCGCCAAGGACTGGCTGAAAAACCCCAACGGCCCAGTCCTGGTCCGCGGACCGGCGGTTGGGGACCTCTGATCTATATGGAGACCTCATTTGGGGAAATCCAGAAGTTTGTAGTTCATGTAGTTCCTTCATAATTTCAATTTACACTGACAATCACAAATGTCAAATATGTTTCTGTATTGGATATTACAAATTCATAATAAAATTATATCATCGAGGTATGGCAAAAAGTATTGATTGTTGAGACACCCTCCAGATAATGTGTTTACATATACAGTATATACTAGCACATTCAATTTAAATTGGAATAAAAGGAACACAAACCTCAAAAAATATGCCAAGAAAAACTATTCTGTAGACAATGCAACACAATGCATTTGAAAGGTCCAACCTACTACAATAAATGTGTTATGCTAAAGGTCCCTTCTCCCTTTTTATAATGTTGTAATTGTTGTAATTTCTCAAGTCAAGTTGAAAACCTTTCTAGGTAAAATATTACACTGAAATCAGAAAAAGCAATTTTAAATGTAATAATGGGTGAAATTTATTAAACTTGAAAAGGCAGACTCAGTGTTGCAAATTTGTGACCAATGCAGACACTTGCAACAGGTGTGGAGTCACAGAGATTTTCGCATTACTTTGCTTGGGCATGCACAGGTAAATCACATATTCATCAAGCATTGGAGTTGAAGTAGCAAATTTGACAAGTTATACTGCTTTGAATTCATCAGTTTTCCTTTGTCAGATCAAAGTGGTGAAATAGGGGGTTGATGGCAGGGTTCCTGTTCGGCTTAAGGTGACTGTTCACTTTAAAATAAAAAAGATGATTAACTGACAACATGAACTAGGGATATGGTAATATAGAAAGGGATATAATATTCACTTAATAGAGTTAATGGGACATTGTGAGGATGACAATACTCCACTTCAGTGGTGGGCCTCACATCACTCTGCATGACTACGCATCCTACTACTATCCGACTGAGTATGCCACACAACACAGGAAACCGCACCTGACTCTGTTCACTTCTTTGCTATGGAAATCCACTGCTTACTGAATAATGAGGTGAATTTGTGATTTGTGCAATCAGAGCATAGCGGCCTAAAATAATGCAAATTCACTTTTTACAGTTAATTAGGTCTTTCAGCCCCTTGATCTTTGCAAAATCTTACAACATTTTTCTCTAATGGATTGCTGAGCAACAAAAAAGGCTTCACTAGATGTTTTTTTTTAATTCTGGTCAAGTCATAGCTTGAAAAAATTATTGTCCGTTTTTAAGGACAGCTATGGGTTGAGTATTTATTTTAGCTAGGCTCAGAGGACCATTTTACTTTGCATCTTATTTGTTCCTAAAGACAACTACACTTTGTTTTGATGGAGGCAGGAGGTCCTAGTCTGAGATAGAAAGAAGGCTTAGAATTTTGAGAAGGCCTCTTAAGGATAACAGGTTTTCAGTGAGCCACGTCCTCTATCATGAAAAAATGCTACTAATGTTCCAGTATATATTTTGGATTCATTGATGTATATACAGTATATACTGTATATATACAGTGGTACCTCGAGATACAAACTGCTTGGCATACGTATTTCTTGAGGTACAAATTGCGATTCCGACCATTTTCCTGTTTGAGATACAAGCTGTTGGGGCCGGAAAGGATTAATTTCATATGTATTATTTTAAAAAG
>WMED01007506.1:0-17586 GCA_019650415.1 Pipa parva
GTAAATATTCCCTGAGGCTATCCAACTGTGTCATAGATTAAGAATGTATTTTAGTTTGTGCGTGCATACATATATACAAAACCCCCACATTCCCCCATTAAACCCATTTAAAAAAAATACCCACAATCCTCCATTAAACATGTTTCTTTAAAAAATTCCCACCCCCACAAACACACACATTAAAGTTTTTTTACTTACTTTGGTTTTTTTTTTTTACTTAGTGTTGAATCTGCAGGCTTAGTGTTGAATCTGCAGGCTTAGTGTTGAATCTGTAGTTTCTCAGAAGCACTTTGCTCTATGTCTATTTCATTGTAGGAGTGATATCACATGCACGCTCGCGATCACGTGCACACGCGTGTGCACATGCGGCCACGAGCGTGCACGAGCGCTTGCAGGCCGAAATATCGCGTTAGGATGCTAAATTACTTGTCAATCAAGTAAGCCAGTGTTACAGGACTGCCTCCCAGACCCGACTTTCAATCAGCTGATAGGAGAAAGTTGGTTTTGCAGGAAGATAAAGAAAAGGAAAGTTTTTAAAAGGTAAGTTTTTTTAATAACTTTATATTGCAAAAAGGGAGCTTGGGCACAGATGCTTTTATTAAAGTGAAGTTAAATCTAGGTGACGGAACCTCTTTAAGTCGCAAAACCGTGTAAGTCGGAACAAGGCATGGTTGCACGCAGTTCGACTTACGTCGCAAAACCGTGCAAGTCAGAACAAGGCATCGTATAAAGCGTCGTAACCCCGAAACGACGTAACTCGAGGCCGTCGTAACCCAAAGACTACCTGTATATGCATTTATTGACCAGTGTTTCAGCACACTGTTACAGTTCTTATTACCCCTCTGTGTATGCAAGTCTTCCTCCCATTTAGTTGTAAGCTCTATCGGGCAGGTACCTCCAACTTCTTGTGTCAACCAGCTTAACACTTAAAAGTGTTAACTATCCTTGTGATATTATACAATGCACTTATCCCATATCTGTACTATATTTGTATTGCTGAATTGTACAGTGTTGTGTAAATTTGTGGCGCTTTATAAATAAAATTATACATACATAGCTGATTGTATCAATCAATAGGTTGATTATATATGAAAAACTTGTATCACTCAAATAGATGCTTTTGTAATGAACACCTGTTTAAGTCATTGTTTAAGATCATATGCTTAAAATACAGAAAATTAATTGTGAAATTAAAGCTAATCAAATTAATCAATACTCATTTGATCAGTTCACTACTGAGGTAAAAATGTGAATCATTCACAGAATATACAACCTAAGTACCAAGTGCCAGTTACAAACTTTCATGTTCTGTCTCAACTCCAAAGCAGTTGTCTATAGCAAACACACAAATCTTCCTTGCTTTTTTTGGCCATATGATTTCTGTTCAATAAAGCCTTTTAACCTAGCCTGAATGTGCCAGAGATTTTGTTGTTCACAAGTCAACACCCAGCCTTGGGCCATGTAGCCAGTCAGGCTCTGGCTTAATCCTAACATTTTGAGATATACAATAAATTTCTGTCACCATGAAAATAATGCATGCTTTGTTACGAAGGTACAGTATCTACAGTGCCCTAATTACATGTTTAATGGTTGTGATCCAACCAAAACAATAAAACTTGGGTTGTCTATACTAGGGGTGTCAAATAGACAGTGGGCCAATTTAAAAACTTGGACAAAGTTGCGGGCCAACCTTGACATTTATTGAAAAGAGGTCTACAATTAAGGTAATGTTTAACACTCATCAGATATAACATTGAACCATTTCAAACAGGTCTGACCTTTACATTTGCGGATGTACTGCTTCCTGCTGTTCTTGAAAACTTCTGTTTTTCACATTTTGTTTGGCCATTTTTGGAAAGAATGACCCAAAGTGATTGGTAGCATGAGGTCTTTAATTGTCAACAGAGAAGGGGGCACTTATGGGTCCTGACTGACATGCCAATACACCAGTAGCATTCTGGGATTTGTAGTTTTAGGGGTACACCATCTACTGGCAAGCCAGCTCTGGCAGACATTTGGTATTTTCTCATGGGCAAAACATAATAACACTGCAGGCCAGATTTGATTTGACACCCCTGGTCTATTACAAAGCTAAAAACATGGCAACGCCCACTTAGATACATAAGAACAAGAATGCAGAGACATTTATGGTGCATAAAATAAATTATGCCTTTTACTGATTAAGAAAATAATAAAAGCAAGATTTTCCCTAATTTTGTTTTGGATTTTTACAACATAAAAACTATAGCTACAATTGCTGGTCTTTCCATGCTGATCAGCAAGATCTAAATGGAAGCAACACTCTAAGGCTAGGTTCACACTAGCATATTTATGCGCTGCGCATATACACTGCACATAAACATTTTTTTGCTGCATATGTAAAGATGTAATCTGATTACAGTATAGTTCTCCTTTAATTGCATCCTTCTAAGTCACATCACTTTAAATATACACACTATACACACACACACACACACACACACACACACACACACACACACACACGCAGCAAATAACTGAAAACTACCTGCAAAGAAACAAATTTGTGCTACTTACCCTTTCTCAGGAGGAACAGATATAGGCTGGTTTCCTTGGCATGACTGTCCAGGATGCCAGTTATTTTTGCAAGCAGAACAAAATTTTATAAGGCAGACAGGACACTCCACTAACACAGGCACACCAGAGTCTCCAATATTCACTTGGCATACAGTATGGCAGTCTGCTGTTGGGCACCATGTCTTGCAGGGGTCCATATGCACCTCTGAAATATTAGAATATGGTGAATAGGATAAGCTGCAGACTTGAATAAAGGGTTACCATTGGTAGATGGAAAGGATCAAGTTGTATCAAATATTTTAGTGCAAGAATACCAGTTACTTTGGAACAACATAATCAGAAAAAAAAAAATCAATAGTTAGTCGATATAGCCACTGGACGGCATGTCCCTGTGATACCTTGTATTTAGGGCAAAACATTACATTTTATACTGGGACATTAACTTACATATTTATTTATATTAGAGTTTTTTTATGGCATCAGCAGTAGAGAGTAGCTTAATAGAACCCTTTAGTATCCCATCAAAAGTGTCAAAAAATATTTTGCAATACACATTAATACTTTAGATTTAAATAAATAGTTACAATAAAGTTTGAGGTCACAACACAGTGTATGATATTTATGTGATTGTTTACCTCAGCCAAAGCAAGCAATACAGTCACTAACATTTTCAAATGCAAACAAAGAGCACCTTTACATAAACTATTAGAAACAAAAAATGCCCTCATATTTTATTCTGCTTCTACTTTGCCTTAAATAGTCAATACATGTATAAATGCTGGACATTCCAATCAAAATTTTTCAAACTTTAAATTTTACGACAAATTTTTTGGAAGCAGAAACAATTCCAAGATAGGGCACAATTACATAAGAGTTGAGCATTTCTTCCATGATGCTAGTGGAGTTGGTGTGTGAGGTGCTGGAAATGCACCCAAAGCTCCTTCACAGTTTTTAAGAGCTAAGCAGATTGATGCAGTTAGGTATGGCCTGTCTTTAACAGTATGTTAGACATTGTGGAGGGTGTATTCGCTATAACAGCGCTAATTTTAAAAGAAGGACAACTTTGCACGCATAACAGGAACTTAATTATGACATAGTTTATCCAAAGAAATGATCCCCCCTATACCAACTTTAATACTGAAGGCAGATTAAAAAAGTATTAAACAGGTACTGAAACTGTAGGCTGCAGTTTTATCACTCACTGTAGAATCATTATAACTAACTATTTACATTTCAAAATGATTCTGCATGCATTTACAACTTAAGTGACATTTTGTTTATGATTTATTGCTGATGAGCTATTACATTGCTTAACTGGCTCACTTACAAGATTTCTCCTGGAAACATCAACATTCAATTAACCATCAAGAAATCTTCATATGAACCCCTTATCCTATTGCTAAATGATAGCACAGTCTGGCTTTCTAGTTGTATGCTGTCATTTTGTTAATATGCATGGTTGTGTTACATTTTGTAATGATTTAATTATGTTTATTAAGTTTTAACTATTAAACAAACTGGATACACCTCGTAATGCAAATTTCTGCTAAATAGATTTCCCCTAAGACTTCAAAAGAAATTCTAAACACGTGAAACCTAAAGTGGAAAATATGGAGAAGGAGGAGAAAGCCTTTCTAATTTTGTGTTTGTAAGAGAACGGATACTGTCCATTACAGTTTTCAGTTTTGCAGTGATTTAATGGTGGACTGGAACATATTAGATTTCTCTTCCACCCTTACAGAGCAACCCCTAATAATCTGGGTTTTATTGTTTCACTATATTTATTGTAGACATAATATTTAAAACTTGCCTATAAAGTCTATGTATTTTTACTCCCCATGCCAATATAGAGAAACTGTTTGCACTTCAATTCTGGATATTAGATCCTTTGAGGAAGGGGTTGCTATGGGCATGAGATAGTGATGTCCAGGTTCTGCCTTGTAAAGGGCTCATTATCTGCTAGACCAACAGAATAGGGTCCTATTAAAAGAATGATGTAATACGTTAAGTAAAAATAGCCACAGTGTAGTTCTATCATTGTGAATTGGGGATAACGTGTTTCCACCAATCAGCAAGGTGGGGGAACTATTCTTGCACCTGGAGGGGGTCTGGTGCAGCAGAGAGAGGTTGTGATAAAGAGCCCCTGTGACCCAACAGGAGCCTGGTACACATGTGATCTGTGCTACCAGGTTCCTACTTCCTCTCCCTGCTATGTAGAATGACAGGCACAACCCTCAGTGGCACGTGCAAAATAACTAGCTGCTAATGCACCCCCAGTTGCTTCACAAACCCTCCCCTCCCCCCCCAGTTGTGCCACAATGTACCCCTGTATCCCCAGATTGCATACAGAAGTACCCTCAATTGCTAAAATAAAAAAATTTTTTCCCCCACACATTCCAAGATACCCTACTCCTTTCCCAAAGGCTCCACAGTGGCCCAGTAGATGTTGGATTGCCCTGCAGATCTGCCATTTGCCAGCAGAGCCTCAGATAACACTGCCCCATTGCCCCCCTCCCCACACCAATAATTTATCCTGTATATCCACCAGTTATCCCGCACTGTCTCTAGATTGCACATCAGACCCACCTTTTGTGCTACAGAGTAGCAATTTGCCTGCAGAGCTGCACATTGCACATTGATTAAAAAAGTCTGCAGTTGTCCAGACATCTATAGGCACGCATTGGAAAAAATGAAACAAAATGCCAGAATGTCAGGTAAGGCCCAGACATTAGGGATATGATGAAAAATTTTAGAAGTCTAGAACTGGCAAAAAAAATTAAAATTGGATGTACCGGGGCCAAACTACTTAATATGGGGCCCCAGTGGAAAATAGGAGCAGGAACACTTTCTCTTGGTGCAGGATCAGCACCGGGGACTACCAGACCTCCCCCTATCCACAGTGCTGCCTCCTGCCACCAGCCAAAGTAAAGTATTTGAGATTAAAAAGCACTGAGCAATTTTTGCTCCTGTATCCTTATCTTCATATTTGATACTATGCCGGAGGGGGCGGTTGAAATAGAAGCACATGCATATACTATTGTAGCACTATTAGTGTACATATTTGACTTGGCAAAACTAAAGAAGCAGACACTACAATTGAGAGGGTCATAAAGCAGCCAGGCTCCTTGGGAGGATGGCATGGTTGCCCCAGTGATCCCTATAGTTACATTGATAGAGCGTACTATAAGTTATCCCAAACAGAGTAACTATGCCATAGCTAGATGGAACAATCAGGAAAATTATAAGTATGCAAGTTCTTATTGAAAAAGTCAAGAGAAATTCTACAATAACTTACCACGCTCCAGTTTTAACCGTTGATACAAATGTAGGAGTTCAGCTGGTACCAAGGCCATGATCTAAAAAATGTAAGAGAGAAGGATAAAAAAAAAAAAAAAAAAAAAAAAAAAAAAAAAAAAAAAAAAAAAAAAAAAAAAAAAAAAAAAAAAAAAAGAAGAACGTTATTGAGCAGCGGTTCCTAATCTAGGATAATTACTTTCTAAGTGTTGCTGGGGTTCTTGGGGTTACAGTTTTGACATATTGAAAAACACCTTGATAGCAACATTTTTACCCAACATTCATAAATAAGCATTATCAAAATTAAAACCTGCACCAAACACAACTTTTTCAAGAAAATGCCTTAAAAAGCAGAGATTGCGTTATTTCACTGGTTTAATTTGGTACAAAAGCTATTAATCATCAAGCATCATTGAAAATATGCCCTATTCACAAACATGAGTATGCTTCCCCATGTACTACTATTTGACTTTCTAAATTGAGTGGAAGCGATCAGTGTGGCCGCTTCAGATTGTGCTACTTATGGCCAAATATGGACCATACTGCAATTGACTCCCTTTTGTTAGTGGTGAAATAGTTCTTATAATTATTACTGCCCATGGGGTTTTGCATTGTTCTAGGAATGATTGCCCTGTGTGACATACAGGTATGTGAAATCTCAGAACAGCTAAGCAGGTATTGCAAGCTATAAACTAATAAAACAACAATTAGAGGAGAATCCTACCTTTTTTTTACAGAGCACTTTAAAATTATGTTGGTCTTCTTAGCATAAAAACATAAAAAGTTACAAAAGTAACAGTGCTAATTTTTAACTATGCTATACTATATTAGGATTAGATTTTTGACATTTTTTTAAAGACAATTTAGTTCTTCTTTTCCACACCAGAATTCTTCTATTAACAGTATCCTATAACAAATTTAGTCTTGCATTGGGTGGGCCACATATCTCCCTCTGTTAAATATTAGTTCTTACTAGTTAGAAACCTCTCTACCACAAAATACAAACAGAGGTACTCTACAAAGTGTTTATATGGAGGGGTATAAGGTGCTGCTGCAGAACATTGTTCACAGCATAAAAACAGGAGGCATGTCATGTATACAGTACTTCTGTAATAATATAGTACAATATTTGTTTTTTTGTTTTTTTTAACAAAAAACCTCTGTGTTCTCCACATTGTTCAGATACTGGTAATTTAATAATTGCCACATCATACTTTAAATATTTATTTCAATTATGCAAATAAAAATCCAGGCCAAAAAAAAAAAAAGCCTTAGACACTATAGCTGGCATGAGTAGTCCAATGTAAAAGTTCATAAATATGGAACACTGAGTTATGTAGATTTTACGGTGAGAAAGCAAGCATTGATTGAGCTGATGCAATGTAAACACTGCCCTCGGGCAAAAATGTAAGAAGGAACAAGTATTCTCTTTCTTCCTAGGCTAGTAAGGATTGATGCCAGGTGCTTGTTACAGATATGTAATTTTATATATATATATATATATATATATATATATATATATATATATATATATATATATATATATATATATATATATATATATATATATATATATATATATAAATAAAAGAGAAAGACATTCTTGAACACTGAAGAACCTTACAAACAAGAGTGTTTTACACATGTAAATACCTCGGCTTCCTGAAGTATACCCTGGTGCGAGCATGCTGTGTCTGGGCAAGTTACTGGAGAACCAAAGCCCTCCCTGATTGCAAACTGTACATATTGCTTCAGGCACTAAACAAGAGAGAAAAAAAACTTAAATAATTACACCAAACATGGCATCAGTGAGCACTGGTACACTGCTTGCTATTAAAAATATATATATATATATATAAAAACATATATTACACACAAGCCAACATACTTATGTTACATATAAGGGACTGAAGCACTGCAAAAAAAAAATAAAAAAAAAAAAATTGGCAGACAACCATTATGGCTCTATATAAATTCAGTGCATCTGCCTTGCCACACAAGGACAGCAGTTAATGAGAATAATAGCTTACTATGGTGTAGAGCAGGGCTATTCAATTAGTGGCACGGGGGGTCACATCTGGCCCGTGGACCCCCTTTGACTGGCTCAGTCGCATTTACTGTATTTTTTGCTCAACAGCTGCTGCGGGGCACGGGGAAAGGGGGGTACTGGTAAGAGAGCTCCCCTTCCAGGCGCCCTGCAGAAGTTGAAGAAAATGGATGACTCACCTCCTCCAGCGTTTCAGCGATGCGCCTTCTCTGAGTGCTTCTCTATATGTAAGTTGCATGCGACACACTCCTTGGCTGTTCGGGTCTTTCTGGCAGCTGCTGAATTCACAGCAAGTACAGCCGGAAAGACCCGAACTGCCAAGGAGCGCTTCACATTCAACTTACTTTAGTATGGAAAAATGCTGAGAGCGCGTCGCTGGAATGCTGAAGTAAGGGCTGCAGGGGGGCAGGAGGGATGGCAGGGGGGCAGACATGAGGAGGGATGGCAGGAGGGCAGATATGGAGAGGGATGGCAGGCATGGGGAGGAATGGCAGGAGGACAGGCATGGGGAGGGATGGCAGGAGGGCAGGCAGGTAGGGAGGGATGAGAGATGGCAGGAGGGAGGGCAGGCATGGGAAAGAATGGCAGGACGGATGGCAGGGGAGGGAAGGATGGGAGAGATGGCATTCAGTCAGGGGAGGCAGGAGAGAAGTGATATATTTTATAAAAGAGGAACTAAAGACAGAAATGAAATTAATATACTGTAAATACCTGGCACTAGCTGGAAAGTCCTAATGGAGCAGCTGCTCCAATCCCCATGATAGTTAGGACTTTCCAGCTAGTGCCAGATATATTTTATAATATATTAATTTCATTTCTACCATTATTTCCCCTTTAAATATTTTAGCAAACCATTTGGCTCAGAATTTTTTTTTTTTCTTATTTTCCTCCCTAAAATTCTAGGTGCATCTTATGGAGTGAAAAATACGGTAAATCATATCTGCTGTGAGAGTGGTGGTAGCATATTTAGAGTTAAGTCTCAAGAAATAATATAAGTAGGCGTTTTTGGCCCAGTGGCATCTCAAAATTTTCAAATCTGGCCCAGAAGAAAAAGTATTTGAATAGGCCTGGTGTAGAGAGTTAATATCCATGATGAGTGGGAGAACAAAGTCATTCTTCTGGCAGTTAGCAAGAGTAAAGTTTGGGAGGTCAGGACTTTTGAGCACACACAAGAGGAGAGTACTCCTTCTATAACAGTCACAGCCTTCCAGTGGATTTTATTGCACAGATCTCTTTCTAGATATTTAAAATAAATCCTAAGGGGAATTCTAAAACAAGGATGTTACCAGTTCCTTGTATAACTTGTTACCTAATACATTTTCTGGAAGTATTTATGAATGAGTTATCCAAACCCCACCAGACCTCTCACAGCTAAAAGCTACTCCTCCCCTTTACCTATCAAACTGCATAACTACCGGTAGTTATTGAATTGTAATTGGTCAGAGGTTTTGAGGAAGACTGCAATGAATGTGACCAGAAACAGAAATTTTTTATAAGTTGCAGAAAAGTCTACTGGAATTTATCAAGGGGGCAATCTTTACAGAAGGCTAGTAACCAACAGCAACCACTCAGCAGTTAGAATTTAATGCTACAGGGGAGCTAGAATAACGGAATTCAGCTTCTTTTTGGGATGCTATGAGATAGTAGACCTCTGTAAATGATTATTTGAAAAATATAATCTCCTGCTACTTAAATCGCTTATGCCTTTGACCACTTTGTAGTTTTGAGATGCTGGCAAAAAAAATGAATAAATAACTGTTTATTAAAACAATTTGTTTATTAAAACTAATTTATTAGTTTTACACATACATTTACACATATGCATTTACGCATGTGTATGTGCATTTATACATGCACATGCATTTACACATGTGCATTTACACATACAAAAGAAATTGCAAGGTTTCTATTAAAACTAACCATTGTGCAAAAAATACAATTGCATTTTTGTAGTGAGGTCATCATATCAAAAGGATGTTCACAAAGACACAGTTTGCAAAGTATTAAAGGCTCCATAGCCAGTTCTTGAGGACTTGAACTGCACTGCGTCATGGTATGATGGCAGACTTTACCAGCAGAGGACATGCTTGCTTTAGATAAACTGCCCTATAAAATCATAGATCTAGAAAACAAAACAAACAAAAAAAAAAAAAGTTATATTAAGAGTAATAAGTAGTATCGCAATTACAAAAAACCCTGCAAAAATTACCACACTATTGTTTTTAGCATTCAACTGGTTTTCAGTAAGATTAAGTGCTGTAGTTACTTAGGAAAAGAATATTAATTTTCCCAATGAAAACAGAGAATCATGCTCGCATCTCTACATTAATTTTAAGTCATGGTTGCATATTATGCACCAATGCAGTTTGAAATTACTAATAATGAACAGGCTTCAAGATATGATTATCTTCATAATCATTTATCATCAAAACAATATGGACAATTTAGACAATCCAGCAAACAGATATGTTGTAGTTGTTTTTTCACAGGAAATAAAATATTTAATTTCTATAGCAAATTAATTAATACGCCATATTTTGAATCTCTGTTTTATTACTTTTATATAGCAGCTACAATCAGCTAGTTTTCTTCTAATGGTCACATACCTACACATCTGTAAAAACAAAAACAAATTAAATTACCGACAGACTGAGAAGGCGAGGAGTTGAATGCAGGCACACTTTCAGATTTATTGTCTCTAATGAACTAAATGAAAAAGTTAATAGGAGCACACATTCCCACAGAACATGTATTCTGACATATAATACTGCTGTTTGTGGCAAAGGTTTCCATTTTCATGAAACTTCTAAGCCAATACTTACCCATGGGGCTGCTGGTACAGACTTCCCCCACTCTTTTTGGAGTCAGTGCAGCACAAAAAATTTTGACAGCATTATTACAAGCAGAACATTTCTTCTTTGTAGTTTTAAGCAGTGTATAAATTATTTTGAGAATGCAAATAACATTCTACACAGCAATTACTTTGCTTTACTTACTATACATTTACTACATGTACTTACTGGAATAAAAATAAATAATACTGCCTGGAATGATCCTGAAAATACCATTTTAGGCTGTTGTATAACTTTGCAAGGGATTGTTCTATATCTATACCAGGGGTCTGCAACCTATGGCTTGAGCCAGATGTGGCTCTTTTGATGGCTACATCTGGCTCTTTGACTGTAATGAGCGGTGCTCACATGCAAGCACCGCTTGTTACAGTCTGCTGGCTAATCGCCGGCAAGCACTGTAGAGACAAAATTCTCTCAGCGTTTTGGCTAGCAATCCGGAGCCGTTGAAGTCACCGCGCTTCTGGGTCAAGCATCCCATAAAATAAACAAACAATTATAAATTTACAAATGCCAAGGTTGTTTGAAGTTTGAATATGTTAATGCAGTGTTGACTATATTTGCAAACTCACAAAAAAAAAAAATAAAAAAATAATAAAAAATAAAATATCAGTTCGCATAATGTCACAAATTGCAAGTGACACACCAAACCTCTTCCGGTTGGATTTCGAAAAAACTGAGCAAGCGCAGACCAGTTTTACATACTAATTCTGCTACTACACTTGCTTTTTTTTTTTTTTTAAATGTTAAACTTTTTATTTTTGGAGAACAATGCTTAACTCCTAATTAAAGTGAGTGCACCTGTTATCTCAAAACGAATACGAATTTAGATTGTACAAATAAAATAAACATTGTGTAATATATATATATTTATTTATTTTTTAAACTACCTTTAAACAGCATTTCTCTCTGTCATCTTCCCTGTCAGCCTGTCTTCTCTTTCCTGAGCTGGGTTGGGCAGGGATAAATGATGATTGACATTATAGCTCCTCCACTCAGATCCCCTTAAATCACGATCTTGCAGGGATCCGATTGGAGGAGCTATAATGTCAATGATTATTTAGCCCCTGGGAAAGAAAAGGCAGACTGACAGGGAAGATGACAGAGAGAAATGCAGTTTATATAATTTTTTTTTTTTTTATAATTATATATATATATATATATATATATATATATATATATATATATACACACATACATATATACACATACATACACATACTGTGAGGTCATGAAGGAGTTAACCCTGGACAGACGCTATGTTTCCTTTAAATATCGCTGCTTAGGAAGGTATATGTCTTAGCTGGGGAAGACATGAGGAAAATCCGGGTGAAAGTGAATTTTCAGCAAAGTAGTGCTGGAAACAATTATTTAAAATGAATGGGTGGATTTTCTTGGAATGGGTGACAGGTATGGTAGAGGGGCCACCCATTCCACCTTCCCTCCACTCCAGGTTTGGCCTATGATCCACCCAGATCAGGTGCTGGGAGTAGTTGATTAAAAGGGCCTGAGTCTCTCAGTGTGAGAGAGAGAAAGGCAGAGAAGGTCTCTCTGTGTGTGGGAGTAGCAGTACTAAAGTGTGTTTAGGTTGCAGACTACTGAGACTCTGTGAATTGTGAGTTACAAACTAAAAGGTTCATGTTGTGGGAGAAAGATACGCCTAGAAAGGAAACTAAGTATCTCCCTGCTGTACAGTGGATATCATTATTGTGCCAAGCCAGGCTGGAGTTATGTTTTCTGGATTTTTGCCTTTTGTTGGATTCGTTTTGTAAATAAATGCATTTTTTTAAGAAAAGAAATCGACTGGATACCCGTTTATTGGGAACGAATTACAGCAGCAAGTGAGTGAATCCCTACAATACGCACACACAATGTTTATTTCATTAGTACAACCTAAATTATATTAGTGTTTTGAGGTGACAGGTGCACTAGAAAAATAAGCATAAACATCTCAAACTTTTAATTAAAACATACTAAGAACATAATCCAAGTACTATGTGTTGTCTTAAACCATTATATCCTGGCCTTGAATTATATGAAAAGAAAATGTGGCATTATTTGTGGTGACTGACTATACATATGAACATCTGTGTAGTTGAGGTAATCCATAGTTTTTCCATTACAGAGCTTTTTTTGTTTAACAATTATGCAAAGGATTCACCATTAGAAATAAAATTTTACAAGCAGAGAGATATCCATTTGGGAAATTTTAGGCAAACCCCCAAGTACCAGTAGAAAAATTAAGATAACAGTCCAGATTGTGATTCTTTACAAGAGCAAGTTTATCAGTAAAACGGAGTGTGCTCTGAACAGTAGCAAATGCTTTTGTTGGAAAGGAGTTAGAACCTTCAACATCAAATCTTAGAACATACCCATTGGCAACAGCGTTTTATCTCCAGCAAAACAGTAATGCTCCCAATTTACTTTTACTACAGTGATGCCCAGCCTACGGCCCACAGGCCATATCTGGCTCGTGACACAGTTCTCTCCGGCCCGCATTCTGAAATCTGAAATGTTGCGTGTAAGTGTGAATTCCCAGCTAAAAACAATCACAATAGACTGCTACTGTTGCAGCCGCGTCTTTATAATGAGAATATTGTCACAGTCACGACTTTACTGTGGAAAATTGTTGCAGCCGTTACTTTAAAATTTGTTGCGGTTTTAAAAGTCGCAATTTTATATGACCACCAGGCCAAAAAAGGTTGGGCATCACTGCTTTACTATAACCGCTAGTGGTTTACTTTATCTATCATTTCCCCCATTGTGCTCCTTCTACAAAAAATTCCTTGTCTCTGTGATGATTTGGAGGACTATGATCATTATGAGAGACACATAGTATCAACTACTGGAAGTGTAAGTCAGTCCATATATGAGGAGCCAAATCTCCCTCAAAACCACTAAAGCAGGGGGTCTCAAACTTGCAGCCCTTGGGACGATAGTTTGCGGCCCCCCGCTTGATCTAACACAGAAGGAGTCGTGGCTGACTCCCTCCATGGTTTGGGGAGGGCGGCTGTGACCCAATCAGTCACAGGAGCCAATAGGAACCTGGGAGCGCATGTGATCAGCGCTTCCGGGTTCCTTCTCCTATTTAGTGCTGCCGGCTGCAGCAGCAACAGCATGCGCTGCTGAACTCTGCCTAGGGATAAGCAAGACACCCCAACCAACCCCCCGACCCCTCCCCCACAGCCACCAATGAAAAATTATAAATTAAACCCCAATGACCCCATAACCCCCCTCAATAGTTCTACACACCCCAGTGGCCCCACAACCCCCCAGTGACCCCAGATTGCTCCCCCAGCAATAAAATTTATCTCATTTTTTAATTTAAAAAAAACAAAAACAAAAACCACATCTCAGATGCGCCAGTAGCCCATAAAGCCGCACAATGCTCCACAAAGGTACTATTTTCCCCAGCAGATGCAAATCACCCAGAAGAGATACATATTGCCCCACAAAGCTGATGATTGCCCCACAGGGCCATGTATTGTTTTTAATCTGTTTTTTCTTGTGGAAAACCTGATACGGCCCAGCCTCAACCAGACTATACCACCAGCGGCCCCCGGGTAAATTGAGTTCGAGACCCCTGCACTAAAGGGTAGGAAAAAAAATGGAATTAGAGAGGAAGAACAAGGTTAAGTTATATATAGAGATTTTTATATTAATATTTCAACACTTAAAGATAAATAAGCTTCATCAAGAAGTAAAAATGATACAACAAAGTGTATGTCACAAAATAAGGACTGCATCAATAGGTTTATAGAATAATAGTGCACAGCAGTATATTTAAAAGGGGTGGTATACAAAATTTCAGCAAATATAGATATAGACCTCTTTAAATAGCTGCTCTGTTGCCAAGAGAGTTTAAAGTATACCTGTCACCTCAATATGCTAATACTAATTTAAGTAATTTCTACTAATGAAATAAAAACATTTTTGTAAATATATATGTATTTTAAAAAATTTACCTTTATACAGCATTTCTCTCTGTCATCTTCCCAGTCAGCCCAACTTTTTTTTTAAAAATTCTGAGTCAGATTTGGTGGGGCTAAGTAATGATTGACATTATACAGTAGTCCCTTCAATCAGATCTCTGCTAGATCGTGATTTAAGGGATCTGATTGGAGGCAGTTTTTGACACTTTATTGTTGGTTTGGCTTTCAAAGCATTTGTTTGCAGGTTGCTTGCGTTTTAAATCAATAATGGTTTTGCTTACTTAACACACACCATCAATGTTTCTTTACACTTGGCAGAGAAAATGCTGGCACATGTAGTTTCCAAACACTATAATGGCTGTAGATTTGGGAAATGTATTTTTATTTTTTTGCAGTTTTGCAAAAATCAGAATTATAAACCAAAATTTTGGCAAAAAGTCAAAACCAAAACTCAGGGTTCAAGCACATCTCTAGTTGGAGCCAAGTAATGACACTTCACAGTAACTGGGCACCTTCAAATAGCATTAAGGGTTAAGTGAGCAAAGTGTAATTTCATCAAGCAGGAAACTTGCATTACAATGGATCAGGGTAGTAAAAGGTCACTGTCACAGGTCATGAAACATTTAAAGGGTGCAATGTAATTGTCACAAGCAGTAAATGTGCTGCTTACAGGAGATAACTGCTGTTAAAGTGTACCTGTGTCATCTCAAAATTATTTCATTAGTAGAAGCTAAATTAGTATTAAACATTTTTTGTAAATATATTTTTAAAAAGTACCTTTACACAGCGTTTCTCTCTGTCATCTTCCCTGTTAGCCTGACTTTTCTTTCCCAAGTCAGGTTGAGCGGGGCTAAATGATGATTGACATTATAGCTCCTCCAATCAGATCCCTTAAATCACACTATAACAGGGATCTGATTTTAGGAGCTATAATGTCAATCATCATTTAGCCCCGCTCAACCAGACTCCAGAAAGAAAAGACAGGCTGAGAGGGAAGAGGACATAGAGAAAAGCTGTATAAAAAGTACATTTTTTTAAAAATACATATATATTTACAAAAACATTTATTTCATTAGTAGAACCTAATTTAGTATTAGTTTTGATGTGACAGGTCCACTTTAACAGATTATTAATTTCAATCTGACAAGAAAATCCATCAAATTGTTGTAGAAAAGCATTTCATTTTTAGGAATATCTTGTTTCTTCAAATGTTGGTCTAGTAAGTACGAGAGACATGAATGAGACATCCTGTATAAAGTAATCTAAGGCAGTGATGCCCAACCTTTTTTTGGCCTGGGGGGCCAGATAAATTTGCGACATGCGTGTCACGGGCTGCAACAAATTTTAAAGTTACAAATGCGACAATTTTCTCATTATAAAGATCGACTGCGACTTTCTTTAGCTGGCGAATTCACACATACGCAACAATTCAGACTGGATAGCACAACGTCGCGGGGCGGATATGGCCCACGGGCTGTAGGTAGGGCATCACTGATCTATGGTATGTATACCCTGTAAGCAGCATCAGAAATGCAGAAGTTAAGGGAAGGGTCACACTAGATGTTTTTCAGCTGAGCTATGGTGCAAAACAAGTCTTACATAGTAACATAGTTTATAAGGCTGAAAAAAAGACACAAGTCCATCCAGTTCAGCCTATTTTCCTGCAATGTTGATCCAGAGGAAGGCAAAAAACCCATGAGGCAAGAGGCAATTATCCTCATATTAGGGAAAAAATTCCTTCCCGACTCCAAATATGGCAATCAGAGTAATTCCCTGGATCAAGGTCCCACCTTCAGTTATCTAGTAGTACCCATAACTTATAATGTTCTTACACTAAAGGAAAGCATCCAAACCAGTTTTGAACTCTTTAATGGATTTAACCATAACAACTTCTTCAGGCAGAGAGTTCCATAATCTCACTGTTATTACAGTAAAAAATCCCCTTCTATGTAGATGCAGAAACTTTCTTTCTTCTAAACATAGAGGATGCCCCCTTGTTATACTTACAGTTCTTCCCACTAGTCGTATACCACTTTGTGATAATGTATATCTTTAGTCATATATAATTTTTTTTTTTTTTTTTTTTTTAATAAAGAGCCCCAGTGGCTTTCATACTGATCATAAAACTATTTGAACAATCTGAAAATACAAATTTGATATTTTTCCAGCACTTAAAATAATGTCTTCAAGTATTTTGTTAAAGGGGCAGTATCATTAAAATAAGTGGTTAACCCAGCGACACATATGACTTAATATAGATGATATTAAAAGTAATAAATTCTATGGAAATATTCAAAACATGATATTTCAGAAGTGAAGTGTGCTGCAGATGTTAGCAAATGTATCAAAGCCTATACTTAAAACTATGAGTATTTACCAGGCTGTTCAAAGAAAAAAAAAAATTGGCACCAGGAAATGCGCGTGTGATGTGTACTAGCCAGTTTTCCATGAAAGGATACCCTCCCCAGATATTTTTGCCCTACTTACTGCTTAACACCTGCACACAAGTTAGCTTTCCTCTGTAATCCCCTGCATTCCAAGAATGTAAACAAGTATGAATGATGGGGCCAAAAAGTCAGCTCACCACTTAAAGGAACAGTCCAGCCGACTAATAAAAAGTAATGTGTGTTGTAAATGCATAATACATTTTTTTTTCTAATATACTTAGTCAGTCTTTTATGTGATCAAAGGAATTAACTGCCTCCTGTGTAGCAGTACACAGCTCTTCTGTGTTTTCTTCCTAGACAGATGGATGCAGCATTCTTTTGCCACTGACATAACAGTGTCTCAGGAAGGTCAAAATTAATATTTAATGAATTACCATGGGCAGTTAAAATAGTTATAGCTAATGGTGTACACTGTCAGTAACAATAGCATGCTTGTAGTGGGCATAAGAGGGAGACCAAAT
>WMED01007507.1:3771-17584 GCA_019650415.1 Pipa parva
GGGGGGGGGGGGGGGGGGGGGGTCCACCACTGCTTTTGCTTAAGTGTCACAAAAGTTGTTATATGCTAGTAGCATTATAGTTACAGATGGAGCAAACTATATTGTACTTGCAATGTTCATAGTACATCTGTTGTGGCATATGACAGATGTATCATTAAAGGATGTTCCGTAAGTAACTACCGGTAACTATTGTATGTAAATCGACTTCATTATAAGTAGCTTTATCTGATCACATGCTTTAGTTTTCAACCAGGAAATACTGTAAGGGCAAAATTTACTAAGGGCGGATTTAATCCGCCCGAAGTAAATTTCTGACCGCACGTGCAGTATTTTTACCGCACGTGCGGTATTCCGATCGATTTGCGATCGCACGATCGCAATTCTGATCGATTTGCGATCGCAATTGCACTCAATTTGCGATCGCAAATCAACCGGAATACCGCACGTGCAGTCAGAAATTTACTTCGGGCGATCGTTTCGCCCTTAGTAAATTTCGCCCTAAATGTTCCATATTGGAAATATTTTGCAGCTGAAACTTAGCTTCCCTTCTTTGTCTATAAGTTAATCCAATTTTATGTAGTAAATATAAACACAAACAACCCTACCTGTTTTGGAGACTTAACAGTCTGTTGACATAAACAGTGCAAAGTTGTACCGCTGTTGTAACCTATGTCAGTCAGTTAACTGCAGTTGGAGTAATCCAACAATGTTCCTGACTGGTTGTCATGGACTAAAGCCCCCTAGATTTAAACCACTTTATATAACACTGCAGCCTTTTTGAACCTAGTGTCACAGATCTCTCGAGACGAACTGTGACTTTGCAGGATCCGTCATGGAGATGTAGTGAACTGGAGATGTGTAATGTGAAGTGCAGGGAGAACACACACACAGGGAACCACGGGACTGGATGACACTAAAGGAACTGTAGCAGTCAGAGCCCGTTACACCTCTGGAGGCACTGAGGAATACTGGATACAGGAAAAGTGCTAGGAAAGTGCAAAAAGAGAAGTATAGTAGATTCTCCTTCCCACAGTGGGGTTCGCACCGGATAACACCAAGGCGCAGAGTATAAGGAGGGCCAGCTCTTCAACAAAGGTGCAAAGGATAGAGAAATATTGATTGCATAGCTGTGGTCAGTTATAGAATTTGCAGGGGTAGTATATTACAAGTCAGCATAGTAAGTATTGTTATATTTCTCATTCTTTAGATTTATCTGATCTTTATTAACTCATAAACATGTATACTTTTTTTAAAACTTTTTAAAAAAACCAGAGAGAAAATGGCATTTGATGTGTACCTGCTAAACACATGGAAAATGGTCGGCCCTTGTTTTGCCTCCTAATTAATTTCTCTGTATAAGGCACACATTCAGGTTTTTTTAACTGTGTTCTTTGGAGACAAGATGTAACCTCTGAAATGAAACCAATTCATATATTTATAGTAAGAAACCAGCAGACAAAGTGTAATCAACTATAATTCCAAATACGAAGAAGCTCTCACATGACCTTTGTCTGAGTTTCTGAATTGTTGAGTATAATGAATGTTGTATTTCATGTTTCTGGATAAGCACACACTTATTTATGAATCTGAACAGTTGTTTTTTGGCACCCAACAACATTATATTTTCAGTTAAGGAATGGAAAATACGGAGCATTCTGCACCAAAAACATCCATGTAAATCTGGAGATCAAATAATTAAAAAAAAAAGAAACAAACCAAAATAGCTGATTTCATTAAATCTGACAAACGATTCTAGGTTAGTGTTACTCAGTAGAGATGCCCGAGCTAGTTAATAACAAATGCATAACACACAGACCCCTGATGTAATGATGTCACACAAGGTAATGATACTTAGTGCAGCAGCTGGGTCCTGAGGCAATTATGTCATTAAGTATGGAGGTTCATAGTTCAAAGGTGAAAGTTTTGTATTTTGATTTATATGGATGATGGATATAATAGTTTTTTGGGTTATGTCCTTAGGAACCCCTGTATTTTCTATGTAGTCACTCATAATGGCTCTTTTAAACTGCTAGTAAAATGGGTTTAAATAAAAAGTGTATCTTCTTAAATATTGCCTCTCTCCCGACTAGGTAATACTAGTCTTATTTTGTGTTGGAAACTGGTCATGAAGGTTAACTTGTATATTTAAGTTACTTAGTGCAAAATTGATTTAAGAAGTAACTTTAGTTTTTGCTGGTTTTCAGCACAATTAAAGTGGAAAGGAGGATTTGTAGAACACAATTTAACATGAACATGCAAAGAACTGAATTTGATTGCACATGTTATTGTTTTATTCAGTTTTAAAGAAAATGACAATACAAATTAGTTTGGCACATTGCTGAAGTCATTCCTGATTTTGTGTTCTTCTGTCCACCCCAAAAACCTCCTTGAGAAGGTTGTTTTGCTAATTTCTTAGGGTCTTTGCTACAACCTTGTTGTTTCTTGCCATGTTTACGTTAACCATTCTGTACTGATTGCATATTACTGACGCTGAATTTTTGTAGAACCTGCTCGATGGCAGAATACTGGGGTCTGGGAAAACCTTGTCTAACTGGCCGTTTACATTTATAAATCTCAGAGAAGAGAAAGTGTTTCCAGATGTTTGGTCTTGAATGGGCTTTTCTTTCCTTTCCATGTGGCGGCCCTCCTTCTCTGTCACACCGTGATGTTTTGGAAATATTTACAAAACAGTGTATTTTCCATACTTGCTCATTTCTCTGTCTTGTTATAGCTGTTTCATCTATGAATGGACCCATAATCCTCAAAATGATTTCATAGGTCATTTCCTCAGATATAGTCCCCACCTATTTTTTTTCCTGTGCATTTAGGTCATTCATGATGTTTGTAACACTTGTGGCATTAATGCTATGATGTCCGGCTTATGTACTATATGGAATGTACATCATTGTTAATCTCACAGTAAAACCAGGATCTGGTTTAGAAAGCTTTCAGGTTTACTGCCATTATATCCTACCCCATTTGTTATATGACATATGATTGTTAAACAGTTATATTATTTTGTAAAGAAACTCTCTAATAACAAATTGTAGGAAGCAAATCTAAAGGATAATTCAATATGTGTAGGTAACTAAGAGTAATGTTGGAATTTTATTTTCACATAATGTGGAAACACTTGCTCTTGACAAAGGGAACAGGATAGACGTGCATATGCTATGATTAAAACATTTATGCTCTTTTAAAACTGTATAATACTTTACTTTACTTTAGTTAATATCTAGATGTTAACAATATTCAGAGTTTTTTTTTTTTAATCTTTTCAAGTTCCTGACTAGTTTTACAAACCTGTGAAATTATCAAGATGAGTAATCAGGAACAACTCTTTTATCAGCTCAACATCTTATTACAAAGGACAGTGAACAGAAACAGCCTAGCTATAAAGGCATCTGTCTATTTACAGTGCCAAATGATCAAGCCATTCACCAGAAACAAACCAGTCACAAAATGTATCTAGTTACAGTATAAGCAGCATTCATTTCACTGTATAAACGTACCCATATTCCATTCCCAGTGCCTTAGCGGCTTTATCCTGTGTTCCAATATCAGCTACGTAACTTATTTTCTACTTGAATAAGCCTTCTCCTGTTGCATACAAAAAGTCAACAAGCTTGTTCCCACCCTGTGAATTCTCTTGAAAATTATAATAGAAAAACCTTTTTTTTTCCACATTCTGTCAGTACCTATTTAAATAATTTAATAAGTCACTAGTTACAGTACAAAAGAGCTATCATCGTATAATTCCACCATTCCAAATTTTATTTATTTTGCCTTAATATATGTGAAATATTTTCACAAGGTTAACTGTTACTGTAAAGATCATATATGCCGGTCAAGGAAGATTTGTGAGATTTTATTGTATAGTTTATGCTAGATAATGTATTGTCCCATATGCCATAGCATTTGCTTTTTTTAATTTTATTTATTGTTATAAATAATTTTATTGTATCTGTTATATTGGTTGTATTGCTTCTGCAAAAGCATTTTATAGCTTATGACTTCTATCTTTTTCAGGAAAGCACACTTGGTCTTAAGAAGGCTTGAAAAAGTGAGCGGTCATTGTTCAGGGCTGCTACGGAGTGCCCATATCCAAGGTCGCATTGACACCATGCCTTATCTAATCTGTCGTAGTGAAGACCTCCGAACATCAGGGTTTGTTTGGTATAATATTTTGAAGGACAATAAGGTGACATGTGAAGAAAAGATGGTACCAATGCCCCGTAATATGTATGGAGATTCAAAAGGACGATGAGTCTAGCTGTTGTCTATAACCTGCTTTAAGTGGAAGCTGGCAGAAGCACTAAAGGTCATGCCAGGGTCAAACCATACACAGCCAAGACAGTGACAAGCAACAATGTGACTTTTATAGCGAAAACAAAGGCGCTGTTGAGACTCCTATACATTTTTAAAAACTTATTGAGTGCAACTTTTTTGGTTGTTGTTGTTTCATTTTTATATATTTTGTTACAAATCCCACTATCCGAATCTGGTCAAAAACCCTCATAAAAGACTGGAGTCCAAGAAGAACTGTGGGCTATTCAATTTAGACTCAAAATGTGTGCTTTAACAGCTGGTGCTTAAATATGCACTGCTACAAAATTTCCTTCACAGGCGGAGCTATCTCAGATCATATTATTTTTTTATTTTTTGTTTGTTTTTTGGAATTTACAGATTATTGTGAAAAATGCAGGAACCATGTTCATCTCTCCTGAGTTTTCAGTTCTTCTAACCAATTCAGACCTCTGTGTGTAGAATTATGCCAGGCACTGACAAGCTGTGTCCATTAAACACCTTCCTGCAATACTTTGTCTTGTGGTCTATTACATTGTTTTTTCAAGTACTGTAAAAGGCATGGAGGAAATGAAGTTGCTGCGTTCAAACACTATTCAAAATCCTATAATGAACCAGCCATGTCTTGGCATGGACAAACACGATTTTTTAAATTATGTAAAAGTTTTAGCAAATAACATGATATTGATGACATCATTTCTAGGTACTGTAATCAAAAT
Source organism: Pipa parva (assembly GCA_019650415.1). Lineage (NCBI taxonomy): Eukaryota > Metazoa > Chordata > Amphibia > Anura > Pipidae > Pipa > Pipa parva. The sequence continues at coordinate 8,796 of WMED01007507.1, forward strand.
AGTCTTCACACCGTATTGTCAGTACATGTCTTTGAGATAGAAAATCATTATATGACCTTTATGAACCGGAAAAACATCTTTCAAACCTAACAGATACTCCTCAGATGCAAATGGGGATGGATTGTTAGGTTCAAAGCTTGCTGTGCTATTCATTAGGCGTTAGGGCAAGAAAGGTGGAATTGATACCCACAAAAAGGTACATTTTGAGGTTAAACAGATGAAATTATGTGTTTGAATATGGAGAGGGGTAGACTAATCATTTTTTGGACAGGGTAACAACTATATTTAACTATAAAAATCATCCTGTGCAAAACATTTAAAGAAGTTGAATAATTAATTTATTTTTTACAGACAGATGACATATGATAGGGACTGGCCACAGTTCATGTAGCCCTCATTCACTATAATTAGTGGCACTGGGATAGACATTGCCATACCCCTGACCAACCCTCCCTTGTTCATGGGTAATTATTATTGATCCACCTGTGATATTAATTTATATTAAAACCATATAATGTTTAACAGATAGTTTCATGCACATATCCATGAAATATTGATATCCTATCCTTGGTGTATTCAGTTCGTAGACATAGTGAGCCTATATGTTTGATGTGTTTGAAAGGATCTTTTACATACATAAAGGATATACACAAAGGATACACACAGAGTAGTTAAATTCCTAAAGGTAAAAAAGATTTCTATCAAAAGGTACTGTTGATGTACAACAAGGCTTATGGAGAGCTGTTAAGTAAGAATAGACGGATATAAATTGTAACCAATGTGAGTCACTTTATGATGCCCAAAGTAGCTGTTAATCACTAAGAGCACCAGCTGTGTTTTTGTTCTGTAAAAGAAAGCTTAGGCCAAATTATATTACATTAACACAAAAGGAATTTGTAGAGCACTTCTACTGCAATGGTAACAATATAAAAATACTGGATTGCTACTAGACTTATCAAAAGAAAACAACAAAGGTGTAAACAATTTAGCCCAGCTATCAATTATTTAAATGAAAGGGTTTAAGAACCTAATATGTTTATAGACTAATTATAGAATAAATCACAAATAATATTTATTTTGTTAGGTTGCCACCTTCATACTACAGCATTTACTAGGAAATTCAAGGCTAAAAAAATGTCCTTGTTCTCTGTGGAAACAGGACTTCTAGATGAAGGTATTGGTCGTAATAAATGTCCGTACTTATTGCTGTAGTTATTTTCAGATCAGTGAAGTAGTTGCTGTACAATTAGTAGCTTTCAGGACTTCATTGTATTTCCATTTGGGGATTACTCATTCGTGGGCATCACAAATTCTGTGATCACATTGCTTAATTAAACCAATGAGTAGTGATACATGATATAGATTTACACTTGCAAGTTTGCATATTTTCTTTGATTTCAGGTAGTTATGATTTTGGGTGCTATTCGACTGTCGAATTTGCAAACAGCAGATTCCCATAACAGATCCGCAACAATTTCCCCATTGTAAAGTCTCAACAATTTTTTAATGTTAAGATTTCGACATTTTTCCCATAATAAAGTCGCGACTGTGACAATATTCTCAATATAAAGATGCGACTGCAACAGTAGCAGCCTATTGCAACTGTCTTTATCTGGCGAATTCGCACCTATACGCAACAATTTGGACTTTAGTGAATAATCCCTTCTGTCTTGGGATTAAATTAATTACTACACCCATTTTGGGAAAATAGGTCTCTGTCTAACAGTACATCAAAGTTTGTGCTTAAAGGGGTTGTCAACCTTGGAGTTATTTTTTTGTATGGTGTAGAAAGTCACTGTAAACCATTTTGTATTGATATTTTTGGAGGGGGAGTTGTTTTGTTTTAAATACTTCATTTTGATATGTTTAATTTTTATTTATTTATTTTTTTTTGGTTTGTTTTGACTTTTTTGTTTTTGTCACTGCCCCTTCAGCAACTATTTTATCAATTAATCTGAAACTTGATTGTTTTATTTTGCTTTTTATTTTTACTTTTTAATTTAGAACTATTTTCATAACCTAACTTTTTATGCCCAAGCGCTGTATTATTGTTTTTCCATAACTCATTTGAAGATTGCTAAATTAATTTACCCTACCAAACATAGCCCATGTTAAACAGTGTTGGACATAAATAATCAATTAAGTTTTGAACTATTATGTAAACAGGAATTATAATTTGTCTGACTATGTAAAACATTTCCAGATATCCAAGTATTAGATGTTCCTATTAACCTAGTAACATGTGCAATTCATAAAAAGACATTCACCAACAACCCTTATCCAATGTGCACCAGATTCATATGAGGTCTACTACAACCCCTATCAGTTGTCTCAAACTCCCCTATATGGCATTCAAAACATTCCCTTGACCAGCTTTTTTCTGTGCATTACATTTGCCACCCTCCTGTGGAGTGAAGAGCTCTTTAAGTCTACAACTGTCATAAGCATCTAAATTGGTCACAAATCTGACACATCGCAGAAATTTGCTGAATATGCACAGATTGGGAATTGATGAGTAAATATGAATTCTGACCTTTATTCAACTGTTTGGACTTTAATAAATAAGCCCTGCATGCTCCTCCTGATTCTAAAACTGTACCTTGTTAAAGGGAATGATCTAGCCTTGAAAGAAGGCATGGCAATAGAATTATATGATTCATATAAACGCGTGTTATGAAAAAATATATATTTTACTTATTAGCCATACTGATATATTAATAATATGCTACTGTATATTTTAACATTTTTCATTGATAAAAGAATGATCTAGTTCAACCATCCCTACTTTGCACAGCTAGACGAAAAATCATTACAGTCCACTTTAGTTCACTGTATACACAAGAACATGTTAGTAATCCAGTCTTATTAATACCCCGGTGGGGAGGGGTATTGTTAATTGCTGCTAAAAACATAATGTATAAACTGCATATAAAGCATTCTTCTTTACAATTCAGAGCAAAATATAATCAAATAATGTGCTACTGGACATGGTACTTTTTAAGTGGTCTGGGTTGAAAGCTATTTTTAATTGACAGTTGTAACTTGACTTTCTAGTCAACCTATTTTGCCCCAGTTAGTACGGACTAAAACAGGAAGACAGTTTAACATTATTATACAGATGTTTAGCTCCAGAGGTGACTTGGCTTCAGTCTTCACTGATGTGGGACACCTTTGAGCTAGCATAATATACTATGTGCAAATGGAGTATATTAGTTCATTCATTCTTACTCAGTTGTAACAAAATTAGCTTGGGGAATTTTTATCCTTAACTACATTATTTTATTTTCTTACATGTTTGATTTCTTATTCACATACTAGATATAAATTCTTCTCTGGACTTTCTTTAGATCATTCTTTTGTGAATTAGAGGCCAAAATCCCAACATAATTCAGATTTCCGCTTTAGCTTTTTCACCCCGGGGCCAAATGTAGCTCTTAAATAGCATTTTTCTGGCCTTTAGCCTAAACAGAGGCTTCATACACATTCAGTTTTCTCTTTCAGTTATCTCAGTTTCTCTGTTGCAAATGGGGGGTAATGTATCAACAGGGGAAACATTGCCCAGGATTAGGAACCTATGAAATTATACCACAGGTCAGGTTATCAGGTTATGATAAGTACTGTGGTAATAGGAACACAGTAATCTAGCCCCTGCCTTCAGAAATGCTAAGTACAAATTCAGAAATATCCAAGTTGAATAAGTGGGATCAAATGAGCAGAAACTCTAATCCGTATTGTCTTGTATATCAATCTGGCGTCAAGACATTAGTGAAAACTAATTAGATGATGAGGTTAAAAAAAAGAGGTGAGAAAGGATTTCAATAAAAAGAAAAAAACAACGCTTTCCTCTCTTTCTCAAGAAGTCTGTACCGGAGGAGATGTGCTTTTGTGGACTTTCTTCAGAGAGTTAACTAGCCAAGCAGTGACGATCCATACAATTGCACAAATCAATTTGTATCACAATTCCCCTCCCCCCACTGAAATTTGTTTATTATGAAATGGAGATAACAAAATAGCCATTATCATTATATTCATTATTATAAGCCTCATCTAGGAATCATCAACTTAATGAAATTATCCTAGATCTTAAAAGTCTGCTAAACTTAAGTCGTTTATTTTAACAGGGAATTATATATTTATCAAATTAACAACATTTACCAAAAGACTTCCAAGCAAACTTTCCCAGAGATGAATAAGTGGTCAGAGAGACCCTGTGTTCTCAGCAGCATCTGAAGCTTAGAAGTTTCCCATATTACTATAGTACTGTTAGATGCAGCATCAATTTTTATAACATCTTTACTCCATGGGAAGGTGGGATTATACAGGGAGAATTGTGAATTTATCACAGCTTAGTTTAATTCAGGTTGTACTCTCTGAAGCTGAATTAGAGCAGAGTTTCTCAACTCGTATAAAATGTAATTTTTATGTACTATAACCATTTATTGCACTTTCTGCGAGGGTTGAAGAAGGTGACTTTGAAATCTGGACCAAGACAACTACCCAAGCTGTAGAGGAACGGGATATGCTGGAGACAATTAAAAACAAAAAAAATATGAAAAAAGCCAGCGAGATATAGTCAAATATATAAATCAAGCCCCGAAGCAAAGGAAATCACACTGCTTGAAACTGTTTTATTCCTTTGGCATGCTTTGTACAAGGGACCTGATGAAAGTTAAAGGTCTGTTTTATTAGTTTGATAATGCAGTAGAATTCACATTTTTCTCAGCTCTTTAAAAGGGTGAAGGATAATCAAAGATTCTTAAATGACATGCCCACTGTATTAAAGGGAACATGCAGGTTTTATTTAGGCTGATATATTTAAGGTGCATCAATAATCTATATATTCTGTGCAACTTAACACCCATTCTTCACCCTTTAAGACGTGATAACTTTATTAAGTCGCTTTCCTTTTCCCTTAGTGCTTTAAATGAAATTAGCAATGGGGGTAATTATTTTTTTTGACCTGCGATATGAATCAATAGTGTATAGCTCTTGGTCAATACACAGTGCAACCTGTTGGTTGAAAGGTGGTATTACAAAGCTAAAAAATCAATGTGATGTTATTCAGATTTAATGGGGGGTCTAAGGGGGTATTGAAGACCTAAGTCGGCTCAGGAGAGCTAGAGAAGAGGAAGTGAAAAGAAAAGAAGGAGCTGAGCTATATATTTTTATAGAAATAGTAAGATTTAAGGTTGCATTGACTTAAACTGTTATTTCAGGCAATGAGCTATTAGAATTAATAGGAATATTTAGAACCTTTTTATATATTTTTTAATTTCCTTCAAAAGTACTGTAGATCTTTTGGGACAGGTTGAGACTCATTGACCATATAAGAGTAAGGTTAAGTATGCAACTGATCCAAGCCAGTTAAAGTGAAAGAATACCATTGAGGGGGTACTATAAAGGTACGTACACTTTAAATTATCACTTAATCGTCTATGTTTGTTCATAAAATTTGTAAGAAATATTCTGCATTATATTTTTTTTGTATGTTTATAATACAGGGATCTCCTTATCCGCTATCATTACTTTTCCCCCATCTTCCACTCCTCCCTTAACTGGTAAGGTGCAACCCCCACTTATCCCGCCTGCCCTAATGTTTTCAAAACATCCCCCCTTGCTGTTAAGTCCCTCATTGAAATAAAGGTAGTACCTCAATAGAAATAAAATGTCATTATCAGTAAACCCAGACTTAACTATTTTAAATAATTGTATATGTTTTGTTATAGTTGTGCTACTTTTATTCTAAGTTATTGTGTTTTGTATTCTACAAAGTCTTTGCCTTTCTAGCACAAATAATTTGAGAATGTTTTCGGGGGAAATATGTCACAGTATATATATAGCATGCTTTTAGCATAAGTAGAAATCAGTTTAGTAGAAATCAATTGTAACTCTTAATAGAAATATTATGATTTTAAAATTTTCCATATGTGAGTATCATCAAATATCTTTGCAGTAATCTCAATATAGTAGTAAGTGCCTTTAATTGGTAGATGCATGGTGCTCTTGATGTGTTTTTGCCAGTCTTACTATTGTAGCTCTTAATTAATTGCTGTTGTATGTGCGAATAAACTTCAAATCCTATCCAATTCAAGAGTTTTTTTAAACCCCATTAATTCAATAGTAACTACGCCTCTCTGGTTCAGGGAAACTGTTACTAATTGCTATATAAATTTCCATTACATTATTGTTGAGGATGTACTGTATGTTTAATGTTTTTTTTTTTTTTGTTTTTTTTTTACAAACCAATAGTATAAAACCTAATGTTTTTATACTGTTAATTCATTTCCTAAAGGAATCAATCTGACTGTCAGTCCCAGACTGAAATATGAGTCCCTTATTGGAATGCAGCTGAGCTCTCCAATTATTGGCTCATATTGCTGACAGTGAGAATAATTTGGCTCTGTGGGGGAAAATGTTAGGTTAAAAAAGCATTCATTATTACAGTAACTAAAAGAAAAAAATAGTAAAGAATACTTGTGAAACTAGTGCATTTAACATCCACAACATGATGAATTTTGTGTGTATTAACAGCTTCTCTTCAAAGGCCAAAATCAAAAATAGTCCAAATCATGAAGGCCCCTCCAGCAGACATTTTTGTTAGTTTATGTAATATCTAATACCATATATTGTATTACAATAGCAACTTCTAATCCATGAAAAAATTGGCTTCCTTATTGAATTAAGCAGTTTGTTTTTCTCTACCTGTAGGTGTGATTTAGTCATGTTTTATATATAATATTAAATGCATTTTTGTAAGTTTGAGGAGGGAATTCACCATTGTGCGAAGTGAGCTCCGGATATTTCGGCTCAGTTTGCACTGACTGTTATGCGCTCGCTGATATCCTGCACGCGGACATCAGTGAATGCTTTAAAGGGATTCCAGTCTCGGCGAAGTTACTCGAGTGCTCTAGCCGAGACTGGAATCCCTTTAAAGCGTTCGCTGATGTCTGCGTGCAGGATATCAGTGAGCGCATAACAGTCTGTGCGAAGTGAGGCGAATGATCCGGAGCTCACTTCGCACAATGGTGAATTCCCCCCTGAATATTTCAAAAGATGCTTCACATTGGGGGTAGGTAATCTATGGTGCTGAGAGGTGGGTGAAAGTTTTCCTTTAAATGTGAAAATGTCAAAACTTTTCACCAGATTTGCTTTCTCTTACAATGTTTTTGCTAAAAGCAGTCAGGATAACTAAACGAGAAGCAACAAAATCAAGTCATTTTTGCTTAGAAAATAGAAAAAAGTATCTGAAATGGCCAAAAGGGAAAAACGGACAAAGTCAAGAAAAATAAAAAGTTGCTTCGCTAAAAATTAAAAAAAAAAAAAAAAATCTAATTTTTGTTTGCAGATCTTGATTAATATGCCCTTTTAATAAATGATATGAGCTAAAGTTCTTGAAAAGAATTATTTTGTGTAATTATGATCCTTTTGAAAAACACTCAAAAGCTAGTGGGGCAACCGACCACCTTATCTTACCCCTACACATGCACACAAACACATTTTCTTCTCTATGGATTAATAAATCAAACAACTTTAGTTGGTTAATGTTCTTAATTTTGTTTTATAGAATCAACCATAACTGCAGGTACTTTCCTAAGCTCAGATTAAGTTTTACAATCTGCTTCTTCTTCTTTCTTCAGTCTCAGACATGTCTGAATATTTTACTGGTATAGGGTCACCAGATATGGCAAACCAAACAGCATTACAATACATGACATTTATAAAGTTTATATATATATAAAGTTAGGGTAGAGAGGTCGTGTTAATGTATATATAGGAGAATATGCTGACATCGTCATCCATTTTTATTAATCTCCATAAGGTAGGGACAGGTTTCATTTTCCTTGCATTATGTAATCATTTCACTACAAAGGTCAGTAGTTTTGAACGCACTACATAAAAATTTAATCTAAAAAAAAAAGATCAATTTCAAACTAAGTATTAATGCCAAAAACATCATTTTATGTTTGGTTTTAATATGCCGGCAAAAAACAGATTATTGATAACATTACAAATTAACATGGTTGTAAATGACACTTTGAAACATATAATTTGCATCATGGTAAAATATGAAAAGAAAAAAAAAAAACCTTTTTAAAAGCAAAATTTATTTGGACCTTTTATAAATATGCCTTTTTAGGCTGGACGTATCTGTACAGATTTGTTCGACAACTGTCAATTCAATTATTGTAATATATGGATGAAGAAAAAGTACTCAACCATAATCAATGACTAAGTTGATCCCAGGATATCTATCTCAGCAATTTCTTTTCCTCCACATAATAAGTGTCGCTCAGTAATCTTCCTGTAAATTACTGGTTCCGAGATGCAGCAACAATCATCAAGATGGTCATTCTCACAGTTCAGTACAACTATGACCAACCCTAATGTCATCTACAAGAAGGATACTTCACTTTTCTCTCCTACTTTTAGATTTGTAACCAAACTTCCAAGTACTGGGCTCGACACTAAACCGTCTCGTTTTATTTGCTAAACTAATAGACATTTCATCAATTTGTTTACATATCATCATTAAATAAAACCAATAAAAAGACTGTTTTTAATGACATAGTAACATAAAAAACTAAACCTTTACAGATTGGAAAGGACATTTAAAAAGATATCCTTTATTCTAGATTTCTATAAATGTGTTACTATTTGGCAGTGCCTTCATATATATATATTTTTTTTAATTTGCTTGGTTATTTTTTATATGAAGGGAAATTAGAGACAACCAGACAACATAAAATTCTTACATGTGTAAAACAAAGATTTTCTGGGAGTTTAGAAGC
>WMED01007508.1:0-17584 GCA_019650415.1 Pipa parva
CCTCAGTCCCATCTACTGGATGCCTGGAGTTAGCTGAAAGGAGAGAAAATAATTAAAGAGTAAAGCTTATGGGCAGATTTTCAGCCAGTTTTATAATTTTACAAGTAAAACAGGTCAGAGTATGACTTTCGTTGTGGTTAAATGTGCTTTTTAAAAGTGAGCTGAGGGTAATTGTCAGCACAAGGCTAAGGTGCTTCGATTCACCTCGCAAAAATGGTTATGCGCTGGCTTCTTTTACATGCGCACATCAGCGCACGCTTTAAATGTATTCCAGTCTCCTCGTGACCACTTGAATCGCCTCGCGAGACTGCAATACCTTTAAAGCAGCGTTTCCCAAATACCGGGTCGCGACCCGGTACCGGGCCACGGAAAGTTAAGTGCCGGGTCACGAGAGCGCCGCTCATGAATATTCATGAGCGGTGCCGTGCGCGATGGTTAGGGACTTCGCACACGGCACTGCTCATGAATATTCATGAGCCGGCTACTTCAAGATACTACACGCATTGTACGCCTTAAAACTAGGGCGTACAATGCATGTAGTATCGGAAGTAGCCGGCTCATGAATATTCATGAGCAGTGCCGTGCGCGAAGTCCCTTACCATCGCGCATGGCACCGCTCATGAATATTCATGAGCGGCGCTCTCGTGACCCGGCTATTTTTGTGCTTATCCTTCGTGCCGGGTCACGAAGGATAAGCACAAAAATAACCGGGCCACGAAATTTAAAGTTTGGGAAACACTGCTTTAAAGCATGTGCTGATGTGCGCGTGTAAGAGAGAAGCCAGCGCGTAGCTATTTTTGCGAGGTGAATCGAAGCATCGCAAGGTGAGTTTGCACCTTGCTGAATTACCCCCTAAGAGTAAGACCCAGAAATCAGCAAAGCGTTTACCTCAAGAAGCACTTCTTGCCCCAGGCGTTTTACTGGAAGAGCCTATTTCTCTCTGTAAAATGCACCGGGGTGTAAGTAAGCAAATGAGACAACCCATCTGGCAGTTTGAGGGGTATTTAGCCATGTTTTTATGGGCCCTCCCTGAGGTATTTACCTCTGACTCTGCCTTGTGATGTAATTGAGAAGGCCAGCTGAGAAATGGCACTGAATATATTTAAGGGGGTTATTCTTTAAAGTCTGAATTCGACGGTGGAATTTGAAAACAGCAGATTCCAATAGCAAATCCGCGACAATTCTCCCATCGTAAAGTCGCGACTGCGATCATTTTTAAAGTTGCGACTGCAACAATATTTCCATAGTAAAGTCGCGACTGCGACATTATTCTCATTATAAAAACGCGACTGCGAGAGTAGCAGTCTATTGCGACTATCTTTAGCTGGCGAATTCACACCTTTTCGCGACAATTCGGTCTTTAGAGAACGACCCCCTAAAGGGAGTGGTGAAGTATAAAGGGAATACAAAAATATGATTAAAACGGATAGTAGAAGGGGGGTGGGTTGCTAAATATAGATGGTGTTACATGAAAAAATGCAAAGAACGGGAAAACAGCTAATGAAGGGATCTCAGTAGGGGACATAAAGCATACAGATGTGGTCACAGCACACCGTAAGGCTGAACTGAAGTAGTATCTGTGAGTAATAGCAGAGCACTGCTAAGTACAACACAATTATAGAAAGGAGAAAGTAAAGTAATGCTGACTAAGGCATAGCATGTGTTAAGAAGAAAACAAAGATGACCTGATTGATTTTATAATTATGGTCAATGATATAGTATCCTTCATTTCCATGAGCCATCCACAAAGCACCGAGGTTTCAGGGTTATTATGGTATGAATTCAGTTGGTGTGTAAAAATGACTAGGTGACTCATTGATCTGCAAGTGCTTATGTATGGATGCTTTAAAGCCTGCGGTGCTGGGGGAAGGGATGCAGTATACTGAAATGAGAGGTTGATATGTATACAGCACAAACACTTTATTATCAGAGTTATTTTAGGTATTATGATCAATGAGCATTGCTGGATGTCAGCACTTGACTTATAACCCACCTCGTTGCCAAATCCCAACAATTTATGTGAGGAAGAATAAGCAATGCAATTAGCAGAGACAGGCACACCAAACAAATGACATGAGGTTTGTCGGTGCAGTAAATGTAACAGTACCGTCCTGCTATGGTAAATACACATACATAAACTTCACATAAGAGAAAATCGGGCCTAGTGCTTCAGTATAAGAAAGAGACAGAACTCGGAGATTTCTGATATGCCAAAACTTATAGGGTATATTTATAAAGCTGATAGAATGGTGTAATCAATGGAAACGGCATTCAATTGTCATTTTAAAGAAATGCTACAATTTTTCACCTAAAATGGAAACCACTGCATCTCTGTCTGTCCACCTAAAAATGCTTGTCAATATTCACATCATTCAATAAAATGTTATTGTAAAACAGTACATTTCTGTAGTATTTAGTAGGCTCTGGTCTTCCTAAGAATGTTTCCATGGCCAGGTATATACTGATTGATGTATATAAATGGATAATTGGGGGTCAGACATTTATAAGAGCAGGTTGACTACATTTGGGGCTATTGGTTATTACATTTATCAGATATCAGGTATATACTGATTGATGTATATAAATGGATAATTGGGGGTCAGACATTTAAAAGAGCAGGTTGACTACATTTGGGGCTATTGGTTATTACATTTATCAGATATCAGGTATATATTGACTGATGTATATAAATGGATAATTGGGGGTCAGACAATTAAAAGAGCAGGTTGACTACATTTGGGGCCAATGTTTATTACATTTATCAGAATGACAGTTATATCCTTGTTGGAAGATTCTGAGGAATTAATTATATAAATCAGTGTTGGCCTTTAAGCTAAGCACAGCCTTAATTAAATCTATTTGATAAAGACATATCTGTATTCATATTTTATTGAATTAAATGAAACAACATAATGAATTAAATGTATGCTGATGTATGCTGTAAATGTGTGAGGAAGCCTGCTTGGAAACTTGTGCTTATTCCAGTGGTGTAGTAGATTTAGTTCACATGTGAGATGTATCTACAACTGCTGGTGTTTTCCTAATTTTTTGGATGTAACACTTCAGCCCCTTAACTGTTAAAAAGTACAACTTCCATAATCCTCAGCTGGATGGTTTATTGATTAAAGTAATATGCTTTGATCGATGGAGTCCACTGATGGAAGGCACACTTGTTTGTATGTATGTATAATTTTATTTATAAAGCACTACAAATTTACGCATGGCGCTGTACAATTCAGCATTACAACACACTTGTACTTTTCAGGCCGGGGATCGTTATCTAGCTTCCTGTACTGCCGCTAGATCTTTCAGGTAAGTATGGTTTACCACTATAGTTCCCCTTTAAACAGTAAAACTCAGCTTCACTTTTATGAAAATTGTGGTAGGTTAGAAAGTTCTGGGAATGAAATTACTAGGTTACTCATATCTAACATGTAGGTGTGAATTACAAACTGAAGAGTTTTACTGCCAGTTTCATAAAGCTTTACTGAAAATTATTTTTATTTTATTTTAACATTACTAGGTCGTACCGACATTTCTTATAAATATAACGTTGCAATAGCTTTATTCATTTAAACACACACAAGTTGAAGCAACCTCGTATAGTAGTATATTAGGATCAAGACACTAACGCTGTTTCACTGACCTGGATGTCTTTCTTACTGAGGCATGAAAATCTGATCTAATTTTTCCTGTCAGTAATATTACTGATGGTTGGCAACCCTTGCAACAGGAACAACAGTCATCCTCATTATGCTGATCCCTACTATCATAGGAAATAAGGACAGTAGAATTGCCATTCGCCAGATGCACCAATGGATCAAGCTCCAACTGAAGCTGTTGCCTAGTTTGGAAAGACTAAGCGCACCCTTTATCCCATGCTACTGCACTTGTTACCCTCCTATCTGTTTATGTAAGTCTTCCTCCTATTTAGATTGTAAGCTCTATGGGGCAGGGACCTCCATCCTCTTGTTTCAGTCATGGCCTGGCAGAGTGATGTAATTTCTTGATTATATGCTTGTAATTTACTTCACTTGTTCTTTGTTACGTAACTTTGCCTTGTCTGTATTATAACTGTATGGTTGGATTGTACAGCGCTGTGTAACCTTGTGGCACTTTAGAAATAAAAATATACATACACACATACAGTACTGTCCCCAAGCAGCCCCGTGATTTTACATCCTCTCACTAAAGCCTACAAGGCAAAGAATCACTTTAATGCATCAGGAGGCACATTTCTATCAGCAGCAAGAAAACAGCTAAATCTAAGTTCTTCTTGTCTCAGTCTAAGATTGATTGCTCCTGCCGTATCTGTCTCTCAAACCTATAGAAGCAGGATGGAAACCAGTTACTTGCTCTTGGTTTCCTGCATGTTTAGGAATCTTGCATTCTTTAACTGTAGATAACAAGCAGGAGACATATACACCACTTGGTTTTCATTCAATAAACAAAACACAGGAACATATGCTGCCTGTGTACCCCGCTCTTGGCTCTGGCAATTTTTACTAACAATTTGGTCATTTAGAATGCATTCTTTGATGTTTAATATTAAAAACTCAGATTTTTCATTGATATCAACCAAATATTCAGTTGATTATATTTAGATTGTAAGCTCTATGGGGCAGGGACCTCCAACCTCTTGTGTCAACCACAACCTAGCATTTAAAGTGATGTATCCTTGTGATATTTTACTTGTATTGTTTAGTGCTTTTTTCCCATGTCTATATTATATTTGTATTGCTGAACTGTACAGTGCTGCTTAAATTTGTGGGGCTTTATAAATAAAATTATACATACATACATTATATGGCAAGCCTAAGGCAAGTTTTACTGTCCTTATCTGACCTGCAGTTTGCCTATATATATATATATATATATTTTTTTTTTTTCATTCTCTATTGATTTAATATTTACTTGGCACAGCATTACAAATCATGCCAATGCTAGCAGGTATTTTAAGGAGCGCAAATAGCAATAATGGCATGAAATATGTTAAAAAAGCACTTTGAAAAAATTGTGGCAAAAAAATGGTTGCTTTTTATTTTCTGTTAATTTATCTTTTGACAAGTAAGTATTATATTAACATATGCTGATGTGCTACATCCCATACAGAAGGGTTTTACAGGATGTGTAATCTGATAGATAACTTGTGGGCACAGTAATCATATGATACTGCTGTTTCAATCTCAGAGCTCTTGGGGCCCAGAACAAATCTGAAAATAGGGCCCTTTATACTGGTATATTTGAACAGAACTGATGTATGTGATCAGAATTGGGGCTGTTGCAGCAGGGCACCCCTAGGTATTGGGAGTCCTGGACAACTGCCCATTTTTCACCCCCTTAAACTGTCCCTACCCAATCTGATACAAATGTTTTCTTCACAGCATAAGGACATGTGATGTTCTAGTACTAGGTAACGACGCAAGAAAAAGCCAAGGCTGCTCACTGCCACTGTGTCATTGGTTTATTTGAGTTGGCTGGGGCTCTCCTTGGCTCGCTCCTGGACTGAGGGAGTTATTCACTAAGGTGTGAATTCGACTGTCGTATTCGCAAACAGCAGATTCCCATAGTAAATCTGCTACAATTTTCCCATTGCAAAGTCGCGACTATTTTTTAAAGTTAAGATTGCAATAATTTTCCCATAATAAAGTTTCGACATGATGCAACTGTGACAGTAGCAGCCTATTGCAACTGTCTTTATCTGGCGAATTCACACCTATACAAAACAATTCGAACTTTAGTGAATAACCCCCTATGTTTGGTGAATGTGCCATGCGTTACTAACTAATACTAGGTAAGACACACTCAGTTTCCATTCTGTGAACAGAACTTCAATGTGACGTTCAGTGTAGCACCATCAGAGGATGCCACCCTTTTAGGCCATTAAATTTCTGTAGTGATTGCTAGACCTGGTTAACTGTAAGTGCTGGAAACATGTAGGAACAACAGCAGCACAGTCACGGTCCGAATCAGTGGTAGGCTACACAGCTTACAACAAAGGGACCACTTTGTGCAAAAGTATGTAAAAATCAGTTGTCTTAAGATGGAGAAGGAAATGTTTCCTACCAGTTTCTTATCTACCCCTGGAATAAACTTTTCCAAGCACCAAAGTGGTACAAAGCACAAAGAACTGTTTGTTATGGGGTGAATAACAAGAGGGAGGTAAATAACCCCCACTTTCCCTGTTTCCACGGTAAAGGTGCTCAGTAAAATATCTTATAAGATACAGGCAATCTAATTCTAGATTCTGGAGGTTATTCACTAAAGTCTGAATCGTTGCGTATAGATGTGAATTCGCCAGCTAAAGTCAGTTGCAATAGGCTGCTACTGTCACAGTCTCGTCTTTATAATGAGAATATTGTTGCAGTTGCGACTTTATTATGGGAAAATTGTCGCAATCTTAACATTAAAAATTTGTTGCGAATTTACAATGGGAAAATTGTAGCGGATTTGCTATGGGAATCCGCTGTTTGTGAATTTGACAGTTGAATTCGCACCTTAGTGAATAACCCCCACCTGTGTCAACAGGTATGCCTTAACAGTTTCCAGGCTTTAAAAAGTCCATAATTAATCATGACAAGGCAAACTATCACATTCAGTTTGTATTGTAAGGGTTAATTATGACTGTAAGCCTGGAAACAGTTAAAACTGACAAAAAGTATAAAAACCGAGAGAAGAAATGCAAAACTGCCGGGACAGAAAGGAAATCACAGATGTCACTTATGATGAGGCAGAGAGTGCACAGCCTTGAAGCTGGGAAATAATTTAAACAGACAATACGCATTTTAATGACTTTAGTAGTATGTGATGGTGCACTTAAGGGGAGAGGCTAATTCCCAAGGAAGGATTCAGATGAAGAGGGGAGATATGAGAGACTAGTAAGCTCTCTGTTTCTGTGTGTTCCAGCCATCTACACATTAGATAAACAGGTGTAAAGGAAAGAAGAGCAGACTGAGTTATATCATTAAGAGTGTCCCCACTGGACAAGTTATCATGTAGTACCGCTGTTACTTGTCTCTTGCATTAAAAGCACACTTGCTATCTTGAAAAAAGAGTCATTATGTATCTATGCACCTCTTGTTTTACTCAGCACAAATAGTCAAAATATTGCTTTCTGAAGCCCAGAAGGGGCAGGTAGCTATAGTATGTATACGGCATGTCTGCGAGCTTCCTTATTGTTCCTTTAATTTTGTTAACTGCCTGCCAAAAACATGGGATACAGGAAGCACAGACAATGCACCACAACCCATGTGAAGGCAGAGCAGCCAGATGTTACACGCTGTGCGAAATCTACATTCCACAGGCAGTGGATGAGGTGAAAGGCATCATGCTACAGGGCAGTCTTAATATAGATACGGCCCTTTTCCTGAATTACAAAGACTCATATATGGTTTGAGGCTTTAAACTGGGTAAAAGGGCAGGGGGGGGAGTCAAATCGTTCATATTTGTAAGCAATGATTGTTTTAGATTATACTAATGCACAATCCTTAGGCAAATGAGCATTTTCATGTATTTATATACATTTTACAGATTTCTTTTTATCATTAATATGTGTCTGAAAAATAGAGCACAGGTGAGTGATGCATTATTTATTTAAAGGACACCCAGTAAGTATAACATAGCGTATATGGATATTATTATACTCTCTGCAATAGTTGTCTTTATGTCTAAGTTTCCCATGCTTTCTTAGGGGAAAAATCCACAGGTATGAATGATTTATTATTATTATCGCAATTGATTCACATGAACAAAGTAGGTTATTTTTTTTTTTTTTTGTTCAATCAATCTGAGTTTTATGGACACATCCCTACATTGACATAACTACAAATCTTTGGGGGTTATTCACTAAAGTCCGATTTGTTGCGTATAGGTGTGAATTCGCCAGATAAAGACGGTTGCAATAGGCTGCTGATATCGCAGTCACGTCTTTATAATGAGAATATTGTCGCAGTCACGACTTTATTATGGGAAAATTGTCACAATCTTAACATTAAAAAAAAATTGTCGCGACTTTACAATGGGGAAATTGTAGCGGATTTGCTATGGGAATCCGCTGTTTGTGAATTTGACAGTCGAATTCGCACCTTAGTGAATGAACCCCTTTAGCGGCATATATGAAACATATCTCCCACTTACAACTTGTTGCTAGAATATGTCACTGTAAAAGTATAGACTCCAACAAAAAGCGATTGAAATGATCTCCATTTCTCATAGGAAACAACACATGCTTCTTGAGTCTCATTCTCTTTTCTCCACTATCAATTCATGTAGCTTTATTGAATTTCAAGGTAAATATCAATCTCATACTTAGTTTCCTTATTTTTCCTTATCTTGCTCTTTAGCCTGAAGGTTTCCTGGCATTCATTTTAAGTCCTCTAATCAGGGCTCTTTCCATGCAATCTCGAGCACACATACATTAGAAGAAGTAGAAATAATTGAAGTAACTCTGACATTAGGGTTGTTATTGACTAAAGTGACAATTCAACTGTCGAATTCTCAAACAAGCGGATTCCCATAGCAATCATTTTAAAGTTGCAACTGTGACAATATTCTCGTTATAAAGACGTGACTGCGACAGTAGCAGTCTATTCCGACCGTCTTTAGCTGGCGAATTCACACCTTTACAATTCGGATTTTAGCCAATAACCGTATCGAACTTAGACAGCAACCCAGGATACAAGTGAATGCATAACCTGGAGGAAGCTGCAAGGAGAGTGTTAACCCCTCCACTGCCTTGACGTCAATAAAGTTTATACAGGATTTTTTTTTTAGCAAAGAGAATGCTTTTATTAAAGGGCTAATAGTCAATAGTACTATATAAAGAGATTATCTGCAGTGAAGGGTAGCTTGCGAAAGAAATGATTTCAAATATGTTTCTTAAAAATAAATAAAATAGATTGTTTGTGTGGATAAATGAGTGCCTCGTAATAAACAAGCCCTTTATCCAGTAACAGCACATTAACAATAACCAGACTCCTGTCCCCATTAAGTCTGATCCCGGCTGACAGGGTCTAGAGTACTAATGCAGCTTGTTTGACCTGTTACAGTGTGACAGCGATAGCAATGGCAATTCCAAAATATAATGACAGAAGCTAAAACTTGAAAAGAGAATCTTTCCCACGGGGGGGGGGGTTATAGCGGAATCTTGTGTTGAACGACCACCAAACCTCGGGCACAGCATAATCACAATCACATTGCTACCAGAATCATATTAAAGCATGCAAACTAGAGATCTGCAAATGTGGCATGGGCCTATAGGCAGTAGAGTACAGTAGGGTAATGCACTGATATAGGGAGGGGATTTTCAGACAGAGAAATAAAATCTGGTGCCAGACATACTGTACAACAATGCTCAGGGTTGTCATTCTCCTGTGTCAGATAGACGTACTGTACAAAAGAACTGTGAGCGGAGTTTTGCAAGGAATGTGGCCAACTCCTAGCCTGTGCTTAGCAACTGTTTCACTGACGTGGGAAAAATGTACAACTGTTGCTAGTCAAGGTAGGCGTGTGATATCTCTTATTTTGAAAATTATACTCTACTATTAATTTATCATTATTTAGTGAGAATTACAGCTATACCAAAACTGCAACCCATGTAAAAAAACTATTAGCGACACTATCATGTATAAAATTGTACTGGTCACCTCAAAACACTAATACTAATTTAGGTTCTACTAATGAAATAAACGTTTTGTAAATATATACTGTATTTAAAGAAATGTAGCTTTATACAGCATTTCTCTCTGTCATCTTCCCTGTCAGTCCGACTCTTCTTTCCCGAGTGTCAGGTGGACGGGACTAAATGATGATTGACATTATAGCTCCTCCAATCAGATCAAAGTCAGGCTGACAGGGAAGATGACAGAGAGAAACGCTGTATAAAGGTACGTTTCTTTAAACACATATATATTTACAAAACGTTTATTTCATTAATACAACCTAAATTAATATTAGTTTTGAGGTGACAGCTGCACTTGAAGAGGAAAATATTACAGTTACTTTTGCTTGTGCGGCTAATAGGATCCCCTGAGGAATTGCCTGGTCAAACAGAGACTGTGCTACAGACCAAACATTTTACAGAGCTTGCAGAACTAAATTGGCTTTCATTGTCTATTATAAAACATTAGCTATTGTTGTGGGAAATGTAATTAATAACATTTACTGGTTAACTAAGGTGCATTAATTCAGTAGTTTTTCATCCATCTATGTGTTATTCTCAGGCATGTGAGTGACAGCAAAAGACTGGTGGGACTTGGTTTAATCACATTCTACAAAAAAATCACATGAAACACACAAATGATTTAACATAACACCAATGCTATTCAGTTGGAAGAGAGTTGGTACATCATGCCTTTGTAGGGAACAAATACTGTTTCAAAGTATCATAACAACCCATGATACCTCTACCCACAGCAAACAGCACTTTAAACAAACAAAAAAAAAGGAAATGAATGGGTTCTTTGCCCCCCCCAATTATCACGTACAATTAATCTGTCTGATATGTTACACTTCCTATAAGGATGACTTCTACCCTAGGAGGTCCTCACCTCGATTCTTGTTTTTTTTTGTAGCAGCAACACACCAAATGAATACTACATCTTACACAGGTTTATGGAAAAATATACAATTAATTTTAAAACTTATTTTTGAAACTTATAAAGAACATACGACAAGAAAATATAGGGGCTTAGAATAGCAGTGACTCATAGATTTTATTTTAAGAACCCTTCCATGTAAAGGGATGTGTTAAGGAGGGATGGGGCTACAGATTTGTACAGTCTCAACTGGCAGGGGACCAAGGGGTATGAGTTGAAATTCAGTATTCCACCTTCCACAACAATGCAGGGGTTACGGTCAGTCTGTATCTTCTTATCTGTACCACCGCTATTCCCTGCTCTACAGCACCAAGCAAATGGACAGAGTAAGTGGATCATATAGCATATGCCCCAATCTCCTTGTAAAAGTTGGTGGTTCTGCAAATATACTATTACCACTATAACCCACTGAACAGGAGGGAAAAGGGGGTTTGAAGACTCCTCTGGCTAGATAGGGGAAGAGAATATATAACCCCCTTTGTTCTGATTATTTTGCGAAAACAGGTTCAAGGAAGAATCTTCATGCCAAAGTGTAAAGGGGCTGCTTCCTTAAAGTTGGAGATTTTGGTTGAGGAGTTGAGCGTACTATTGCACACATACACACATCACATGTTTACATAGCAAAATAAACATGATACCTTCTGTTTCTTAGTCTACATTCCATCTGTACCTGGGATGACTGGCAGTTAGGATGGGCCTGATTACTAACAAGGGAAAGATTTGGGATTTCGGGTCAGATTTAAATTTGGCTGTATGCTTGTACAATTGGTGATGATACACTTGATAAGTATTACAAACATTCATTGTAAAGTCAGCAGTTGTGCTTCTGTGCAAGAATAACATTTGGGTTTCCTATTAAACACAGTTGCCAATGGCATTATGTTATCTGCAGTTGCACAGGTAGATGAGTGTCACCAAACTTGTTTATTTTTATACAAGTGTGTGCCACAATACACAATAACTGTGTATTCCTCCTCCATAAGCAATATGCCTGTATATAGCTATTGATTCTCTCACAAATACAGCCCTGAAACATGATACATACTGATAAAATGCATGCACCCATATTGTACACACAGGCACTGCATCGTGCATCCGCTAGTCATACTTACAGAAACATATTCTAGATTACTATAGTGTCTTCCGCACAAAAGTATTACTGTCTAGCATTGTTACTGATGGAAAAATCTGCCAATCACAGCCAGAAGTCCCAGGGGTAAGGGTGGGGGCCAGCAGCTGAGCTCATCCTACAATAACAAGGGAAGGAGGAACCACCCTTCAACAGCAATAAAGGGCCAGAGGAAGCAGTGGATAGAAAGACAAACATGCATATAGTTAGAGGCATTCCTATACAAAGCACATCAATTAAGGAGGTCAAAATAATATGCTCTTTATATTAGGCCTTATAGTACAAGCTTTATCACACAACTGAATTCTAAATCATTAGCACTTTCAGCCCATCATGGTGCTAGGGTTATATCTGTATATAACGGCCCTGTGAGATATCCAGTAAGGCATTTCTATATTATATAGATCCATGTTTTTATTATTAGACTTCAAAGAATCATAGAAAGACAAGGTCTGTGAGTTCATTCCTATTCATCTGCAAATGGGGTCTACGTTCAAGTGAGGGACCTTCACTAGAGTCCTATCCTATATGTAGCCTGCTTTCTGGGTTAGTATTCTGAGATTCTGGCAGGTCCGCTTGGAGGAAAGTATTCTGTTCTGTAACCAGTACCAGTGACCAGTAAAGTGTCTCAGGAGGTAGGTTATAGGTAATTGGGAAGAGAGATGCAACGTGAGTAATAAATGCATAAAATCAGACTGTGTAGGTCTCTGTCTTAAGCCGGTAAATTGTGACTGAGATGAACTGAATTTCTGGGAGTAAATATATACGGGATATTTAAGCATTATGCTTTTTTTTTTATTATTATTTTGCATATGTTTATATCACTGACATTATCTGCAGCGCTTTTTGTATTTATTCATTTTTTTTTTTTATAACGCTGATAGCTGTTATATTACATAGCGCTTTACAGAGATTCGTCATTCACTTCAGTCCCTGCCCCATGGTGCTTACAATCTAGTTTTCCCTTTTCAGTCACACACACATAGATACAGTTTTTGGATTGTTGGAAGAAACTGGAGTACCCAGAGGAAACCCACGCAGGTGCGGGGAGAACATACAAACTCCATGCAGATGATTCACTTCAGTCCCTGCCCCCTGTGGAGATTACACTCTAGGCTAGGCTACAAGAAGCTGACTCTGGCAACGGGTTTACCTAGGGTCTCGTATTTGCTTTGCAAATGCAGAGGGGGTTATTCAGGAAGCTCCGAAGTGAGGCGAACAATACGCGCCTCACTTCGGAGCTTCCTGATTAACCCCCAGAGTCTTTGGATTTACCCGGGCAAATTCCCAGGTCTGCCTAAATGTAATCCTAAAGTAACAGTTCATCTTCCAATAGTTTTTGCATGTCTGTTTGTCACTATTAATTACATTTTTTTTGCAATATATTTGATTTACTTTTTACTTTATAAACACTTACTTTTAGAAGTTCCTTTTCTCTGTCACCTGCTTGATAAAGCGGAAATATCACTGTTTAGGGCAACTTTACCGAGAGAAATCTCGTTTTGTTCCCCCGAGATTTATTTGGAGATCGAGTTTCTCGATCTCGAGTGATCGAATTTTTTTCTATGGAAAGGTAACCATACTTTACATTAGCAGCATGGTTACCTTTCCATGGAAAATATTGAAAATTCGGGATCAAGAAACTCGATTTTGAACGAAATCTCAAGAGAACAAAACAAGATTTCTCTCAGTAAAGTCAGAAAGACCCGGAGTGGTCTTTAAGACTTTAATAAATTTCACCCTTAATATGACTTTGTTTCACAGTTCATGTGACATCAAATTGCAGGGAATCTTTCCCATGATCCTTCCTCTAGCTCATGCATTGCTCACTGCAATCACTTTATTTTGAAGATGCTTGTGTAAAGTCGGAATTGTCCTGTAAAGGTGTGAATTTAACACTTCCCCATAGTTGGGTATTCAGCAAACTCTGCAATGTGGTGAATTTTCCAGCTCACAATAGTTGTACACTACTCAATAGACTGCTACTGACGTGGTCACAACTTTACTATGGGAATATTGTTGCGGTTGTGGATTTGCTATGGGAATTTGCTGTTTAGTCAATAAGGAGTAGGAAATTGGGGGTTATTCACTAAGGTGCGAATTCGACTGTCGAATTCTCAAACAATGATTCCCATAGCAAATCCACGACTGCAACAATTTCCCCATGGTAAAGTCACGACTGCAACAATATTTAAGGTTGCGACTGTGACAATTTTCCATGGTAAAGTCAAAACTGCAACAATATTCTCATTATAAATACACGACTGCAAAAGTAGCAGTCTATTGCGACTGTCTTTAACTGGTGAATTCCCACCTATACGCAACAATTTGGACTTTAGTGAATAACTCTCACAGAGCGTAGCCACCTGAAGTGATGTGAATTCACTTTAAAGTCAAATTCTCACTTTAGTCAATAACCTTCTAAATGATTATGGAAAAATAGTCTCTAACACAGGCTATTGTGTAGTGCACCATAGACAATAATGAGCCTAATTGAAAAAATAGCTAGTGTGCCTTAAAGGACCAGTAACACCAGAGTAAAAAGACTTTGGCATTGCATTTATTTAAATACAGCACATGAAAAACTGTGAATTTTATTGGTTTCGTTTTTTATCTTTACTGATAGTGGCCATCATCTATGGGTTAGTTAAACAAGCCCCACCCAGTCCTATTGTTTTCTACCAAGCTTCAGATAATGCATTTTCATGAAGTGTCTTAGGCTATGTTCTGCATTGTCCATATTCTATTACCCGCTACTGAAAGGACAATAGAGAAAAATGGCCTGTCCGTGTACAGGACATCAGCGAGCGCAGATTAGTCAGTCCGAAGTGAGGCGAACACTCCGCACCTCACTTCGGAAGATAGTGAATTCCCCCCTTATTCTCTGGCTTTACAAGTTCCCTTGCCAAATCTCTCTCCCAGCATCCCTGAGTTCCACAATCCTCCACCCACAATGATTAAATTTGCTCTTCTCTACATGTTATGTTGAACTCTGATTGACTAGGAAAAGGAGGGGGAGGCACAAGGGGTGTGAATAATTACACTTCACAGAGTCCCTATTACATTACAGATCTCAACTGAGTAGGTGTGACAACTCACCCCTAGTAATTGGATTAACCCATCAATACTCAAGCCATAGAAATCAGCTATATATAAACTGCTTTACCTCTACAATCCCACATACTGTATTTATTTATTCATTTATATAGCGCTAATATATTACACAGCACTTTATAGAGATTCATCATTCACTTCAGTCCCTGCCCTGTGGAGCTTACAATCTAGTTTCCCTATTCAGTCACACAGCTGTATGTTTTTGGATTGTGGGGAGAACATACAAACTCCACACTGGGCATAAACATCTATGTTCATTGCGTATAATAAACAATATTATTATAATATCAAGTAAATGTATGTGATTGAAACTGTATTACCATCATACGTCATATGCAAACAGCCAGAGTAAAAAGAAAAGATAATCACCATCTAATTTAAAATGTTTACAGCCCACAATTTTTAGTCATGATGACAATATGTTTGTGTGTAACACCTTATGATTTCTAGTACTCTGTACAAACTCTCCATTTCCAACAACTGGATGCATTCCCTTTTAAAGGAGAAATATTTTTCTTAAAAGGGAACTCTAGTCCGATTACATCTTTACATCTTAGTGAGAAGTGTTTCTCCCCAGTAGATGTTTCATGTGACACAGAATGATTGAGTAGGCAGCACTGATAAACTCCTGCACCAGGAAATGTGTGTGTGACGTTTTTGCCCTACTTACTACTTAGCACTTGTGCACAAGTCAGCTTTCCCTCTGTAGTCTCCTGCATTCCAACTTAATTTATGTGGCCAAAAGGTCAGCACACTGCTTAACCAATAGCAGTCAGGCAGCTTTTTCTTCTCATGTTGCCTGACTTGCAGAACAGCTCTCATGAAAACTAATTAAGGGAAACAAATTGCAAGTATTTTTTCTTCTCTAAACATTTTTTTTAACTATTTGTGTCGGTAATTGGCTTAGTATAAAGGAGTTTGATATGTATGTGTGCAGTTATATCAGCACTTTAGTGCCCCTTTAAGTAAACTTACCTAATCAATCTAGCAGCAGTATACTAAGGGGGTTATTGACTAAAGTCCAAATTGTCTTGTAAAGGTGTGAATTCACCATTTCCGCATATTCGGGCATTCAGCAAACTGTACAATGTGGAGAATTCATCAGCTAATGATGGACGCACCGTACACTATAGACAGTTACTGACGTGGTCGAGACTTTACTATGGGAATATTGTCGCAGTTGCGGATTTGCTACGGGAATCTGCTGTTTAGTCAATAAGGAGTAGAGAATCAGGGTGTAACCACCTGAAGTGAATTCACTAGAGAATTCACTATGACACTCAAATTCTCACTTTAGTCAATAACCTCCTAAGTATACTGCTGCTAGATCAGCTTTCATCTCACGACGATCCTGGGTTGTGGAACGTGAAATGAAAGATGAACTTAAGATAAAGCACATGTGCAGATCTTTTTTTTTCGTTCTGTGCATGCGATTTATGTTAAGTTCAGGAAACTGAGCCAGGGAGGCTTGTAGTACAATGCAGTACATGTCACATACAGAGGACGGAAGCTAGAGGCAGCCAGCAGTTTTCATCTCATGATTCTGGCTTGTGGACCATAAGATAAAAGCTTATCTAGCAGCAGTTCTCTTAGAGACACATTCACCTGTTGAATTCACCTCACTACAATTCAAGTCGCTTGAATACTTCACTTATTGAGTATTTAGGAAGTGAAGTCAGTCACAATTTCATAGATAAAGAGAAGTGAATTGGCAACAATTTTGGTGATGCGACTCGAATTCTAGTGAAGTGAATTCGACAGGTGATTTCAGACTTTAATTTCAGACTTTAGTCAACAAGGTCCATTTAGTTAATTTGCAGGGATAATTGTGTAAAGCCAGAACTATTTTGCTAGAACTGTGTATCTTTAGACTTGTTATGTACACTGCAGCTTTACAAAATAATATATCAGTCATTTGTATTCTTTCATCATTTGCACTCTATTCTACTGTGTCATGGTTTTTACTGCAGTTGGTACATTTCTAAAATCTATTTCTTTAATGCAGCACCTACAGAATACTTCCTTCATGTCCCAGACAGGCCCTGAGGGAGAGATGGGATGTGGGGGATTAACGGCTGACAACCGCAGGGAGGCGGGTACCGTAGCAACGTCACCATGGAAACCAGGACAAGAAGACGTCAGGGGACCAGAGAGATGTAAAAGAGAAAGCGGCCAGTGTGTCTTCCAAAAGGACACACAAATAAATGTAGTCACATACTAATAACTGTAAATCATAAATAAGATATAGAATGAATAGGCATCCATGCCACATGCTGTATATTTTATACTCTGTACAGCATAATCAACATGAACACGTAACAGAGTGTGCGTTTACAGTTTATCCTGCACAGTAAAGGAAATTCTACCAGTATAAATAAATGTATGTAAGTATGGATATTTTGACTTATCAAGAGCCGCTAGATTACACAGCGCTGTACAATTCAAATAAATGCACAAAGGGGTACCCCTGCTCATAAGGCAGGGTAACTATCTACACAGTCCCGCAGTCCCAACAGAGATTCTGTTCTTAAAGTGGAACAGGTATGTGCTGCTAATATTGTTAAAGATATACACAGCTAAATAGATATTGATTGATGTTGGTATAATGGAATTGCTGTGCTTGTGTTGGAGGATAGTTGCCAGTGGCTCAGAGATAAATGCAGGAGACAGATAAGTGATTCAGATGTGCTGTCTCATGGAGGAGGTGCGGGACAATCTGAGTGCCAGGGGTTCTATGCTAAGCGCT
>WMED01007509.1:2631-17583 GCA_019650415.1 Pipa parva
ATAGTTGCTTTCCAATGGCCAAATTCAGTTCTGAGAAATGGACCTGGGCTCGTCTTATTGTTACGTAAGTACACATTTGTATCAGTAGTGTTTCTGTCATTCCTTTCATGTTTCCTCAGACATACAGAAGTACTGTAAGGTGTAAGGTAGTAGCACTGGCTGCTGTAACTTATTTATAAGGCATACATGAGTTAAACGGTAGGTTTTCATCTCTTAGTGATGAATTCAATAGAAACATTATAGGCAAATAGATAAAATATACAGAATCTGTGTCCGCTGATAATAAAACAAGGCTTTACTAATACAGACTTGCTCTTCCAACTTTATTACACTACCTGGGAAAATGAGTTCAAAGTTTGAAAACAAATCTAATTACTTTTGTGCTCTTATATTACATCTAATAGCTGCAATTCAGCATCTCTGGGAGGAGATGAAAATGTCACATTGAATATTTGAATGTTTGTCATATGAAAGATGCTTTATGAAGATCAAGTGTTGCATATTATGCTGTTGCTTTGTTTTGAGTCATTGGTATGAACAACCCCATAAAGAATAATTTGTTTCTAAGACTTTTATTTGCATCTTTTCAGCTGCCGTAGCCAATTCTGTTTAGGCCCAAGGTATTTGTTGGTATTTTGCAATGAAACGCACCTGTGGGCTCTACGGATTTAACAAAATTTTAACTGAAAAATACCACATTTGGAAACTGGTTAGGTGGCGCATATGTGGAAAATGGCAATGAATGGCTGTTGTTTAGGGGAACATTTAAAGTAGATCACATTTTGTAGACAGAAGTCGTTCCTAGTTGCAGAATAAAATACCACAATGTGAGTGAGTCCTCCACTAGGATGAGGCATTACAAGTATTACATACCCAATGAGGATAACTAACACATAATGTCAAGTAACCACTTTGAGTTGTAAATAGTTGCCCTTATGATTCTTCCAGACCTTTAAGGGTTAATACTATGGCAACTGGTGAAAGTGTCTGTGTCCCGTGGCATTTTTTTTTTTAATTAATTGGAGGTGTTTAAATTCACATAGAAAGTGAGCTTTATAATTTGTGTAAAAATGTCTTGCCTAATAAAGTAAAGCAAGTCTATCTAACACAGCATTGCAGAAATGCTGATTAAAAACAAGGTTGTCAGTGGATGCTGGTACTTGTAGTTCGACAATATTCCCATAGCTGTATGTTGGACAGCTTTGAGACAAGTGTGTATCATGCCCCTTGTGTGCACAGATCACTATACAAGCAGATGACTTTCTTTTACATGTTTTTTCAATTGTTTGATTTGTCTGCATATGTTTAAAACCAGTCATATAAATAGGTTCTCATACCTGTGTCTGATACATTATTAGAGTGGATTGCTCCTTCTCCTGCAGTACTTTATTTTTAGGATCAAAATTCTACTACAAAAGTGGTTTTGGAATGTGTGTCTAGAGAAGTTCCAAAAGGGGCCCTCATCTTGCTGCTGAACTACATTTCCCAGTATTCCCTCATAGTGTCCAACAACATTTGAAGGACACCAGTATGGACATCCATATCCACTTCATATTGTTGCATATGAAGTTATAGTATGATTATCATAAACTCCATAGTTCTGTCCCTTTCTGCCATCCATTTGATGTTGTATTGTTTCATTTCATGACACAATACTCCTATAAATGTACAGAAATGTCCCTGCAGATAAGGACAATTGGTATAACTTTGACACTAGAACCCTTGCTTCAAATTATTTATACTTGTGTGCTGTCTTTATGAAACTCTTTGTGCTCACATAACACACCAAACCTGGGTATGGCTTTACCTGACTATTGTATCGTTTACTTGTCTACCTAGATCTCATTCTCTTTCTATTGCAAAAGTAGCAGCCAAATAGAACATGATTAAATACAATTCTTTCAAGTGTTGCTTGTTGTTAGATGTTAAGGATATAAACTGGAAGAGCTGACAGCAATTTGCAAAAATTGGAACTAGAATTTCAATTTAATTACAACCCGTGCATAAACACTTTTATTGTGTTCTCTTTTCTCTGTACCATATTTTTAAATCATGGCTTTTTGTTTTTGTAAATAAGTCAGTTGTACACCTTGTAGTAGTGCGGTTTAATTATCCAGATTGTGTGATATTGTGCTTATGGTGGATTCAGTTTGAAGTGCTGTGTAGCGAAATTTTAATGCTCTTGAACCCAGGGGTGACTGTTCTGGTAGAGTATTTTACCAAGGTATCACTTGGCAGCATTTGCAGAAGTGTTTTCTGTATGCAATGTTTCTTGTAAAGTTCGCTGTGATTGCAGCGTATGTTAAACCTTTACATACATGTGTAGTGTGTTTAAGGGGATTAAAGTGCATCCGTTTATAAACTGAAATATTTCATTCAGTGTGAATCTGGTGTGGAGTCGAGACACAAAGAAAACCCTATATAACCAATTTTATTGCTTTTGACAATTTTTTTAGTGACCATATACAAAATATGCAATGTATTCCTATTAAAAAAAATGAATGAATAAGGTTTTACAGTCCAATAACACATACAGTGCATGTTAAGACCTTGTCTAGATGATTCAGTGTCAGATGATTTCGACATTTCTACTGACTTGTAACTTTTGTACATTTTCCCACAATGCACTAAAATTTTCAACAGCTCCACCTGTTTCATCTTTAAAACATTTCATGTAAAGTTTCAAACTGCTGTTGCCCTTGTGCATAAATACTATAGATTCCCACAAAGCATTAAATATCAGTTTTACCCTGCATAGTGAATTTGTGTTTAATTTGGTATATTCACGTCCGTTTCTGCTTCACTTTGGGCTATTTGTTGTGGCAAATAGTCAAGCTGACATTTCTGATTGCTGCCTTATTGTATATACTGTTTTATATTGCAGTTTCTGAGTTGCCAAATATTACTCTTTTTGCTCTGGCACAAAAATCTAAATATTCATTTCCCTCTTCTGATTTTTATTTTGTTCACCCTAATCGTTGCTTATCTCTCAATTCCCTGTTAAATCTTTAGCTCCTGAGAGATGATGACTGAGAACAATTAGTGGTTGTCCAACTTTAGGCCAGGTAATGGCCCCTGTGGGATTGTTGATGGTTACATATTACCTCCATATTACCAGTCTCCATGGATTTTTAATCAAGACTCCATCATTTTACTAAGATCAGGACCTTGTTGTTACAACAAATACAATGAATTGGCTTTGTGCATGAAAGAGTTTGAACAGTACTGAGCTACTATATATAACCCAGTGAGAGAGTTTACAGACATATTTGGTAGAATTATTATATATTTGGTAGCATAAATTTATTTTTTATTATTATTTTCTAATGCAGTGAGTGCAAAGTCTTATAAATCTTATAAGTCTTATAAATTAAAGTTATGAATGAAACCTACACATTTAATTCCAAGATTAATTGATTGTAAAACATTACTAAGCAAGGCTGGGTCACAAAAAATGAAGTTCAACATGAAATAGCTCTTTGTCCAGACATCAAGGTTGTACTGTTGTGTTGATAGCAAATGATTCATGCAATTAAGCCAGAATGGATATTCCAATTGATATTTGTTAAAGCAAAAATGAATAAAAGGAATCTTAAATAGTGTACAGTATCATCTCTTACTATACATTTATTATATTATTATTATTTCATTCTTGTATAGCGCTACTATTTTACACAGTGCTTTACAGAGATTCATCATTCACTTCAGTCCCTGCCCCATGGAGCTTACAATCTAGTTTTCCCTATTTTGTCACACACAGATGTATGTTCTCCCTGCAAGTGCAGATGAAGTCCAGGGTTGAATTGACCTTTACTTCAAGAGTTAAATGGGGCAATCAGTTTGGGCCACATTTTGCTTTGAAAATACTGGATTTTTGACAAAATATTGCTGCATTAAAGATGCTATCGTGATGTATTTTGTTCTAGTGGCTAATTAAAATTTGTGCATTTTAGAGTCTCGTTATTCTTGAAAATAATATATGTAAAATTATTTAATTCTGACAAATCCTGTTGAGAGCTCTGGGGATCCTTTGTAACGTATGGAATTCTGGTGTAAAATTACCTAAATATGTAGTAAATAATTTTACATGTACAGTGCCCCAGTCTGAGGGCAAGGTGTGCTTTTCTGCACAGTCATATCTTTAAAACTGATGCCAATTTTAACCTGCCAGTACTCCTGATTTATATTTTAACTTAAACAGCCCTCACAATAACTTTTATATAGTACCATTATCTCTATTTTCCAAAATTCATATTTAAAATAAAAAATGGACTCACTGTTTCATAATGGCTATTGTCCACACACATTTTATTTTTATGCAATAAAATATACTGATTGAAGTTTTAAAGCGGGATAAATTGCAACAACATTCATGTTTCAAGGCACTGAGATTTTTAGGATACTGGATTTAACTGAAACATTTGCATTAGTAATATACAAACACAAAACAACTTTAGACACCTCTTTATATAAAACAGACTCCTGAAAGTATACATGCAATTGAAAACAGAGGGAAAGTCTGTCTCACCACTCAAACTGGGCTGATCATGCTATGGGGTCATCTAGCCCTAATAAATGACAGTAAACAGTCAGGTAAGATAGCTTACTATTACCACTAAGTGCAGTCTAAAGGCTTTGGAAAATAATTTATTCATACTCAAAACAATCCCTGTTTAAGGAAGCTGTCTAGCAATAGGTGTCTTTATCATTAAGGGAATTGTAAGTTAACTTCACTCAGGCATCTTCAATCAAGACCTGCCATTCAGTACTTGTATTCTTACAGAGTGGAATTTAATTCCAGATAGTTTTAGATATAATGACTGTTTTTTACATTTTCAGTCTTCAACTCTCTAGTTGAATTAAAAGGCCCAGCATCTCCATAAAAATGTTAGGAATTGCAGTTTCGAATTGGAGAAACATCTGGCTGTTATGAAATCAGTATAGTATGAAACAACGTATATTTCAAGTGGAATTTTGTTCAATCTGTATGAATGGTCAAATAATTGCTGGCACTGACCTGCATTTATCTTCAGGGCACCAAGCACCACAGAACCCCAGAGGTATTTACCTGTAATGTGAGTTTTGTAATAAATGCAAATGCTATTCATTGAAAGCACATGCAAAGTTTAGTGAAAGGGAACACACAATTGCTGTTCTTTATCTAGGTTAGCTAGTTCCATATATTGAAGAATGTATCAGATATCCCTGAGTGCTGGAAAAAGAAGTGAAAACTAGTTCAATTGAAAGATTGTGTACTTGGCTACCATGGTCACCCCACAGCTATCCTTTTATGTGGTACTGATGCAATGTCTGGTAAAGGATAAGATACCATGGCTCCTCTCTTAATAGTCCACAGCTTGTTGTTTTTTTCCCCTGAGCTAGGCAAAAAAAGGGAAAAAAACTCATGAAATATTCAGTACTACTTCAGTTTGTTCAAAACCACATACATTTTTCCATTAATCACAAAAGCTGCCAAGCACATAGCCAGCCTGTCAAAACCATGGAGAAAGTAGATGCACAAGTCATATTCAAGAGGCCTGACCTACATCCTAGTGAACTTATTCTTTCTACTTTTGAGAGTATCCAAGATAATAAATCACCCCTCATGGTTATTACCAAATCTCTGTATTGTAAAAGAAGGCAGTTATTGACTTATCCTGGTGTAGACCCTAGGTCATGGATTCCTGGTCATCATTGTGCCTGTCACCTCTCCCTGCCTCTTAACCATATATGAAAGCTGTCACCAGTTTCTTACTGATTCTTTAATGGGGCTTGTATATTTTCCCCTTCACACTTCAGTTTTTAACATCTCTGTTTAAAATCCTTATTCTTAATTCAACTTGACCCAAAGGCAGTTACCATCCATGCATCAAATTGGCTATGCCCTGCTGCCTGATATAGTGATACAAAATACTGGTTTTAGTTTAGTTGCTTTAAGTTAAGATGCGTCTTAAAATAGAAGGAAGACTCCAAACTCATCAAACTGAACCATTGATGCTGCTCTAGGGACAGGCAAAAGAGAATTCTGTGGGTCAAAAGCCAAATCAAATTTTCAGTGGAATAAAAACTTCTTCACTCCAACAAATCATCTGGGGGCAGTGCTGGTGAAGAATCCAGCCCCTCTTTGCTTTAGTAGACATTCTGAACTCCTCCTTCTTGTTAAAAAAATGATAGAGGTCATAGGCCTAAAGACCTAAGGGGGGACATTTGTCACAATCAATAGTGCCTTAAATCAAAGAACAAATAAAGTCATGATTAGTGAATAATCCCTCATGCAGAGAATAAAGGATATCACTAAATAGAAAGTGGGATTAAGAAAATGATAGGAGAATGGGGCTTGGGAATGATGTCAGTGGAGCCCAGTTCCAAATGTTTTCACCAGATACTTGTGCTTCTAGTTTCAACATCACTGCAAGTCTAACAGCCTAATTCACCATTGTGCGAAGTTAGCTGCGAAGCCTTCGGCTCACTTTGCACATGGTGTTATGCGCCCGCTGATGTCCTGCACACGGACATCAGCGAGTGCATTAAAGGAATTTCAGTCTCGGCGAGAGCACTCGGGTCTCCTCACAGAGACTGGAATCCCTTTAATGCGCTCGCTAATGTCCGCATGCAGGACATCAGCGGGCGCATAATACCATTTACGAAGTGAGCCGAAGGCTTCGCAGCTCACTTCGCACAATGGTGAATTAGGCTGTAAGTGTTCTTAATTTACCTGTGATATTTATTATTATAAATCTAGCCTTTTCTAGTTCATTTCTTGGCATGTGTATCTTTACTCTCGTATCCACATACTAAAACGTATGCTTGTAACATTGTTTTCCACTGTGTTTTATTACATACTCACAAAACTGGTTAATTCTATTACAAAGATTAGCATTCTGGTTTCTTGATCATCGGAACACATGGGTGGTATTCCTTTATTTGAGAAAGTAAATTAAGCATGTGATCCTGTTCATAGGGTTTACAGATTTTTCAGAATAGTCATAGCAGTTGTAGAAAAAACAAGCAATTGGGGCAGAAGTTATCAGCTAATTCTATCCCTTCCTCATGATGTCTCCTCTTTGTAGGCTGTTACTTGAGTGCAGAATTTAAATTACTAAGCAGCTTTTGAAACTAAGGTATTTAAGACTGCTCCTATCCAGTTTTTCAGGCTCTCTGAGCTACCTTAGACTTGGGGGGTAATTCAGGAAAGAGTGACGTTACCTTGCGATGCTTCTCATCAATTCGTCAAGACGGGTACACGCTCCCTGGTCTCCTGCAAGCAGAGATCAGCGAATGCTTTAAAGGTACTTCGGCAAGGCGACTCCAGTGGTCGCGAGGTGAGCTAAAGTACCTTTAAAGTGTTTGCTGATCTCCGCTTGCAGGAGACCAGGGAGCGCATACCCGTCTTGGGGAACTGATGAGAAGCATCGCAAGGTAACTTCGCTCTTTCCTGAATTACCCCCTAAGTTTCCAGAAGAAAGTTAAAGTAAAAATGAATTTTAATTGATTTCAAGAGGGGAATGATGCTTAGCCCGTGAGTAAGGGGGACGGGCTGGGATTATCTGAAACCCTCTTCCCCAAATGCTTGTTTTACTATTGCTATTCTGTAAAATTGGTAAACCTAAATGTGTAATTTTAACATTTGTTGTACTTAATACTAGGTGGCCAATTAATAGAAAGCTCTTTATTTACAGTCCCTTTAATAATAATTCTAGCCTTATAAAGGCTGCAGTAAAAGTAAAAAAAATAGAGACAGGGCCCATAGTAATTGATCAAACTGGTTGATTATCCCATTATTAGGGGTTACATTAATTAATTCAAGGGCATTTAAATAAAATGTCTAGTAATAACAGGGGAATTCATCAACAAGAGCAAACTTTTCCTCTATTGATGCCATAGTACACATCATCAGGTGACGCACCAGTTTGGACTGATGGATGCATCAGGAAGCTTACACTGCTCTTGATGCACTCCTTAGAAGAAGAAAAAATCCTCTTCCTGTCCAAGCACTACTGTTCCCTTCCTTCTTTTAAGGATAACATCTGGAGCAGTGTAAGCCTCCTGATTCACCCCTCCAAGCTAGTGCCACCTCCAATATGCTGCCAGCCATAGTCGCAGCACGTGTCATGAGATGTAAGCCTTCCAATGTGCTCCTGTAGAAGAGAAGAGATATCACAGGGAATTTGCTGATGGTGTGTGCATGAGCCTGCAAGCTAATATCATATAGTACTACTTGTCTGTGTTTATTAAGTAGGATATCTGAGAATTGCCTCTTGATGGAGCAAAGCCAACGAGCATTTACTGCAAAAAAGCAAAGGATAAAAGTCCTTATATAATGCAGGCACACTTAGAAATGAAAATAAGTGACATACAAAATTTGTTAAAACCATTTAAAAAAAAAAAAAAAAAAGGAGCAAAGCTCCCAAACAGCACCCCAACCTCAAATAACAGTGATAAAGCATAAATAGAACAAGTGACAGCTGATCAAAGTTTTGCCTTGTTCCTCATAGTATATCTGCCTGTTCAGATACATTGTGTAACTCTAAGCTACCCTGCCATACCATCTTTATTGTGAGGATATATCTTTGTGTACAGCAGACTGTTTAATACACTGTGTCTGACATTTCTGTTTACATTGTTCTAAATACACAGCTATTATGCAGCTGTCTGAAGTGCGCTATGACCAAACAGTACATGGCTTAGAATGTCAGGACTGCAGTGCAGTCTCATCATAAGTATCTAAAAATATACAGTGATGACATACATACTGGTTGACCTCACCCTTTCTGTAAATACTCTTAAGTCCCTTCCTGATATTGTAATGCTGTCATTTGTCTCTTCTGTATAGTCTTTAGTACTCCTGATTATAATCTGGACCCCTGTGGATGGTTTAAATAATACCCTAAGATGTGCCAACTGTATAGTGGTTAAATTACAACAAAAACAAGTCCAACCTAATAAAAATACCTTCAAAAACAAGCTTGGTAGCTCTGTGATAAAACATGTTTGAACTGCTCCAGTCAAGTGACTATTAATTATTACATGTGTAACATATGGCAGAAAAGCAGCTATAAAGGTTCCATAATGCTTTCAATCTTGTATTCATCAAACTTTTTCAAACAACACTACTGAGTAAAAAAAAAAAAAAAAAATTGAAAATGGCCTGTAACCTGAATAAGGAAGGGGATTTGTGTTTTCTCCTTGGCCAGTTATGTCACTGATGATGGGGAAAAGATGGAATGGGTTGTCACATGACAAGAAAATCAGAAGTGGCACTCTCTGAAAAACAGTTATAAAATAAGTGTGACTATGCAGCATTGTTAATCAACTGGCAAGGTTGGCAATGATTGATTGTTATAAGTAGTGTTTATATTGTTTTCTTATGTCTTCATTGAAAGACAGTGTAATATGAGAACAATAATACATTATTGTGTGCTTACTGCACAGACTTCTACAGAACTGATTTAGATTGTAAGCTCTACA
Organism: Pipa parva; assembly: GCA_019650415.1. Classification (NCBI taxonomy): domain Eukaryota; kingdom Metazoa; phylum Chordata; class Amphibia; order Anura; family Pipidae; genus Pipa; species Pipa parva. Next base: position 12,100 of record WMED01007509.1, read on the forward strand.
GGGCAGGCACCTCCATCCTTTTGTATCAGTCACTGAATGGCACTTGATAGGATGAATCTTTTATGATTTTATGCTTGTAATTTTTTTCACTTGTTATGTTAAGCACTTTCCGATAATTGTACTGCTGAATTGTGCAGCGTTGTGTAACTTAGAATAAATGGCTCTATGCCAGTTTTGTAGGATGCTCTATGCCAGTTTTGTAGGATGCTCTATGCCAGTTTTGTAGGATGCTCTATGCCAGTTTTGTAGGATGCTCTAGTAATAAAATGCAGTATGCCTGTTCCATATCAGATGCAGTAATGTGATAAAGCAGGGAAGGAATGATCTGTGAGCACAATAAGCTGATCAAATTGTAGACTTTATCAAGTGACATTTGTTAGAAGATATATAGGAAATAGATGATAATGTGCCCCTTTCTGTAATTTTATAAGCATATTAATAGTCACCGAGGATCTACTATTTGACTGGCACTATGCTTTTATACAGGGCATGGAACTTTGAGGTCCCTTTTAATAACCTCTAAATAAAAAAAAAAGGCTACATTATCCTATATAATACATACTGCTATTTCCATTAACAAAATAAAACCTACACCTTGAAAGTACTTACTAAAAAATGTTTCCTTTTTTTTCTGCTCTTGATAGTGCCATTATATAACCAGAAATGCTGTGCTTTAAGCTTGTAGTGTTATACTGTTGCTTACAATAACCACAATCCCATAACACTCACAATAAGGTTATAGTGGCAAGCAGAAGAGCTTGTTGGTGCGCATTTGACCTTTTGTTTCATGTAAAATTATTTGTTTCAGAGTTAGGGTTTTGAAAACTGCATGGGTTTAATGTCTATATTTCCCATGAGACAGTGTAAGGTATTTAGTGACCAGATAAAATCCCTTGTAGACAGAAGCCTTAGTTGTCTGTCTTTTGTTATTGTAGCAGAGTAAATTCTTCACTGCCATGTAATGTTTCTGAACATGTGTGACAACAAATCCCATCACCCTTTGTCAAGTATTTACTCACTGGAAAGTTTATAGTGGCAATTGGGGGTAGATGCAGTTATTAGAAGTTAATCATCATATTTCAAAATGATGTTTTGAAGCAGGAAAATGAGATGATGATTGCTTTAAGTTAAGTCAGTACTGGTAGTTTATAAGGTTCTAAATGACTGAAAGTTCCATATAAAAGTTGAATCATTCTTAGCAGTCTACAAATTAGCTTAGTATATGCAGAAGATGACTGATTCAGATTTCCACACATCAGCTAGATTGTATCCATAGAACATGTCTAGATAAGTAGATCTTGCACTGCACATCTGCACTGACTGAACGCATTTTTATTTTACCAAAACTAATGGTTCTGTCAGTATTTGACCAGCTTTTTTGTTCACATGAATGGAGATAATATTTCAAAATAGAGATTCAGTCCCAACTCAAAGAGAAATTTCCTTCAATATCTGACACTGAAATGAATAAGAACTGGATAAACATTCATCTTATTTGCTCTTTGTCGTTTTCTATTTCTCTCATGTGCACTCTCTCTCCAACTCCACCCTTTACCTGCTGTAGACTGTTAGAGGACAGTGAGTAGGTGGCTTCTGCCTACACAGCCTTTATCTAATTGCAAGAATGGATTTCATCCAGAACGTGTACTTTGTATTTCTATCCTCGCCCAATCCATTGAAGCTATTGTAGGAGTCTCTGTGTTGTCATGAGGTGTAAATTATTATTATTATATATATATTTTTTTTTTTAGTACTTTTTAAAATATGTAAAATAATGACTGTAGAAATACAGAGGATATAAAGTACCAGACTAGTTTCTTTAAACCTTTAAATACTTTAATGCCTTATGAACCCCTTGATCAGTTGGGATAGATTTTCCAAAATCTGGAAGTAATTCTTTACAAGCCAGATGAGAGTTAAGTTTCCTAGTAAATAACCGTACACTGCTGATATTTGTTTCAGTTTGGGAATACCAGTAAGTAAGGAATTTTATCCATCTCTTTTGCATCTATTGCCAACAAAGAGGCAGTAACAGAATGAGCAGTGAAGTAGTAATAGGAAAGTGTTGTGCCTTATAGTAAATCATTCCGCTATGCATCACAACAGCTTTCCACTCACGGCTTCGGTGTAATTTAACTTGGAACAGTTTGATTTCAGTGGTATGTAAAATTTTCTGAATCAAAATCCAGTGAATTTTCCATGTTTTCTCTAAAGATCTTTATCCCTGTGCAAGTTTTCTTAGTGTCATGGGTCAGCTGAGTACAGCGAATCCCCCTCCAGACCTCAGTGACCTTTAGAATCTATTAGAATATTACAATAAAGGCTAGTGTACATACTATGGAAAAGTAATGCTGTCAGCTGCCACTATTCTCTTCAACCCATGACCCATCCTTGAAGTGGTTTGTTGGCTCCAGTTTTTAGTTAATACCTTGGAGTCTAATACTGTACTTTTTCCTGTTTTTTTGCAGATGTGAAGCAGATGACCAGACACTTACTAATAATTTCCAACAAGGGAAGATGTGGAATTGAAGACGTATCCACTAATGTTGCCATTCCAAAAAAGAAAAATGTTATGTTACAGCAAAGTGTTCTCAGTATAAACCTTACTATATTTTGGATCTTTCTATGTGATTAGACAGCGTGATCCTGATGTAACACAGACCTTGATCTTTCTACTGCTCGGTTCTGTCCAAATTCTACCAGTTAAATTCCAGGTTTAAAGGAATACTGTTGTGTAGAGTAGGTTAGAAAAGTTTTCTGTTATCTCCATATGAAAATGCATTTCCAGCCATGATATTTTAGCTGACTTTTTTTTTCTTAAATATTAACATAATGTTATTTCTGTAAGACACAAGGTTATTGTTCCATACCAGATCTGTTTTCTTGTACCTTCTCTGATCCACTTTTTCATTTGAATAATATTTTCTTTCCAAGATGTAAGAAAAATAACAGATAAGGGATCCCTGATCTTGAACGACCTGTTAGATGTGAGCCAGTATAGAGTGAGTAGAATTAGGCAGGTAAATCCAGAAAAAAGATCTAATATGTAAATAGAAAAAAAAGGATCTATTTTCAAAATGTAAGTATGTTTTTCCAACATTGCTTTCATTCATTAAACAGTATTTTAATGTTTTCTTTGATGGTAGTGTCCCTTTAATAGACCCCCATGTGAACATTTGTGAAAAATAAAATTCCATATTCATTATGAAGATTATGGTCATAACAGTTTCCAGAAATCATTATGCTAACTGGTTTATCATTTGTAGTAACTTTTATTTTGAATTAAAAAATGGTTTAGATTATGTGTCTAGAATCATTTGAAATCCAGCCCAAGGTAGATTGGATTTCACATCTTTCATTCTGTGCTGGACACAAACCAATCCCATGTCTAATGTTACTGGGTTTAATGACGCTCTGGTTTGATTTTTGATATTTGATGTTAAATAGGTGCTGAAAACTGTTTCATCCTTTGATTGGACAAGAACATTTTACTTCTTTAGCTGTGGCTGGTAGGATTCCTGGCAGAGTGATTTGGAAATGTATGATACAAAATCACATTGCCAGGGATTTCCAATCTGTCACGGACTAGTCATCTTTTGCTTGTTGACAGCAGTCCTATAAACCACTATTAGGTGTATGTGTGGCATTCCAGACATCTGGGCAGCAATTGGTGGTATTCACTTTACTGCTACAAACAAAAAAGAAACATATCTGGAAAACTGCAGCAAGATTAGTGAATGACCTGTCTAGAGAGGAAAGGTATTTAAAACACGCAGAGGAGTAGGACTTAGCTGGCTCTGTGAACAGGTCTTTTGTGCTTTATGTTCACAGTGGCTAAGTTCCACTCCACTGGGAAACATTTAACTACAATAAAAATCTACTGAATACCTTCAATTTCATTTAAAGGTAAGTAGTAAAGTTATCAACAGCTCACATCATTTGTCCATTTTATATATTTCTGTATAACAGATCAATAATGAACTTATAGACCCATATTAATTTACAATAATAGATCTATTTTGTGAATTAAACAACGTTGTTACTTTTTTTTTTTTCAAAAGTCTGTAATGTTGAGTTACACTAACACAGGAGTTGGCAAATTTTGTTGAAGAGGGAGCCATTTCACTCCCAACTCCAACGGTGAATTTTTTTTCAGAGCCGCAAAGTGGGAGGAGCGCCTCTCCCGATCACGTGACCTGCCAATCAGAAGAGGTGTTGGAGGTCATGGGCGAGGCTTGGGAGGTACGCTCCAAACCACAATAAGGTGACTTGTGGCTTGCGAACCGCACTTAGTGCAGGGGTCAAACATATAAGAGCATTTCACCTATTTGCTGTACCTTTATATATGTAAGCAACGCTGGAAAGGAGAGGGGGCAGTTGACTCCCTTCGTCGGGTTAATAAATGTACAATGTGTGAAAATATTAAAGGGTGTAGAGAAACAAGTCCCTCCCATTCAATTCACAATGCAATGTGAGCATGGAACCTGGATTAAAGTCCATATATTCATTGTGAAAATATTTTTACAAAGTCCATTAATTCAGTTCATGTGGAAAGAAGAGTCCATTGTTGGATCAAAAAAACATAGTATACAATAGTGAAATACAAAATAATACATTAGACCAGTGAATTATAATGTAGGATCCAAAAAGAAAAATAAGCTAGTTACATAGTATGCAAGCTGTTGCTACAACTGAACCAGCTGGTAATATTATCTTTTCTTTTAACTGTACATTTAAGAAACTTCCAAACCAGTACTTATATGTGTAATTAAAGTAAAGAGAAAGAGTGTTAGGACATGTAATGAAAGGAAACAATTTAAACTCCACGTTTCATTGAGCCTTTTCGGAGTAAGGGTATCTATTTTCCAGAACAAATAGGCCTCTTCTTGGATCTTAAATTGTTAAATTGTTTCAGTTTTGCTCGTATACTACTAATATCCCACTATGGCAACTAGTGGATCCATCACTCAGTATAAGGTTTTCTAACAAAAGTGATTCTATAAAAATGTCATCTCCATCCATGTCTAGGAGTGCTATTAGAACACCTCTCTCTGTTCTCCATCCATGTCTAGGAGTGCTATTAGAACACCTCTCTCTGTTCTTCATCCATGTTTGTGGATTGGACCATTTGTTTTGATTCTAGTGATCCTTAGCCAGTTGTCATCTTAAAGTCATGGTGATTCTAACAGGAATGTATAAAATAGAGGCATGTTGGGTAACACTAAAATCTGGCCAACCATAACTCTTGTTAATAACCCTTATCCCAGATTTCAGATATATTTCTGATTTGACTTTATCAATGGATTATGTTATTACATTTATCTAAAAAAAAAAAAAAAGGCCAAATAATATTCTCTTTTCATTTATATAGAGTTAAAAAAAAAAGATTTAACACTGAGATAGAGAATGTGTGTATGTATACACACATACACAGAGTATATGTATGTATATACTGTATGTATATGTGTGTGTGTGTGTGTATAT
>WMED01007510.1:360-17582 GCA_019650415.1 Pipa parva
CTTTTTGATTGACAGCGAAATGAGCGAATCAGCGATCTTTTGGTGTAATGTAGTCAAGTCTCTGAAAAAGACACCTTGTTGGTACAACAGGGTCACAGATCATTTTCTTGAAAAGGAACAGAGGGTAGAATTCACGTATAAATAAACCGACACATTTTATGATGTAGCTGAAATTGAGCTTCCCCTCCTTGAAAGACCAGCATCCGCCACTGATGTATATAAGGTAGGGTAGAGTGGTCGTGTTAGTCCACAGATGCAAAAAAAAATGAGTATTGCAAAACTTGGTGATACCTTTTTTATTGGACTAACATTCATTTTTAATAGACAAGACATTGCTTGAGACTTGATAAAGGGAGGACAGAGCTCTTGTCTATCTAAACTGACCGTTAGTCCAATAAAAAAAGGTCTCCCCAAGTATCACAATACTGATTATGGGGGGAATTCAGCATTCAGCGAAGTGAGCTCTGAAGCCTTTGGCTCACTTCGCAAATGGTATTATGCGCTCGCTGATGTCCGCGTGCAGAACATCAGCGAGCGCATAATACCATTTGCGAAGTGAGCCGAAGGCTTCAGAGCTCACTTCGCTGAATGCTGAACTCCCCCCCCTATATATTATATATGCAGTTATCTAAAAAAAGAAAATCAACTATTAGTTAACATTACATTAAGTTATAGAAAACCAATACATACTCCATCCTAGCAAGGCTAATAAAGTAGTGACAACTCCTCTAATCAAGCAGGATGAAAAAATGCTTAAAAAGGCAGAGATATAATGCTTGAGCAGGACTTTAAGCATGAAATTGGCATTGGATTTCAGGGATTTAACTTTTAGCTGTGGTAAGCTTAAACTGCAGCAGATTGGCATTTGCTGGGGTTATAATGACAGATGCTGTTCATACTGTGATCAAGACACATTTAACTCTTACTGAGCTGAGGACATCATTTATCAGAAATTAGTCATTATTATCCACAAGTGGAGTTCTGGGAATTAATGTATTGACAACCAAGAAATTTTATAGTGCACCTCTGCTCTGCATTGTGGGCATTTCATCATATGAAACTCGTTCAAAGTCGAATTGCAGGAGGTGCAGAGGTCATAAATGCTACTGTACCCTGAAACTTAAGGGGCCCATTGTTGCACAATATCTGTTCTTCCATCAAATAAGAAAAAGCAAGACATCCAAAGTGGATAGAAAAAGAAAATGAAGAAATAGTGTTATGCGGATACCATGCATAACCTTGCATAACTCAGCTACTAGTTGGCTACAGCAGTATCAGCGGAGCTGACCTGAATTTGCCACAAAGAAAACTTGTGCTAAATTTTGCCATGTTTTATCTATGCCACCTCAGTAAATGACTACCCACGAGCACATCAGTCACATCAGCAACACAATGCCTTCAACACATATGATAAAATAAGGAAAGGATATTTATTTATAAATCTATATGATGAAAGTTTCACCTCGCATTGAAATGCAATGCCTAGAATCTCTCCAACTGCTCCCAGGTACTGCAAGAAAATGTTATTCAAAAACAGGTGTCATCTTCAGGGTTTTCCATGGGTCATCTCTGAATCATTCCTGGAAAGATTCATTATGGATATTAGTGGAACAGTATCAAAGGAATGAGCCCTTTCAGCAACTAGTCCAGCAACTTCTGACCATCTACTGTCCGGCTCTACAACCATTTGTACAAGTGGTTAATTTTGCTGCTTGGTTGGTGAAGGCACTTTGAAATAAATGGAAACATCCATCTAATCTATTTTCTGTTCTTTTGTATGTTGGTTAAGGTTTGGGGTGACCTTTACAACTAAGTGAGCCTGGGACCTGATGATTGTGAATCATTTGTGCTGCCTGTCTTTCCTGCTAGCATACGTGACTATAAGACTCATGCCAATCTCTATGTATAAAAGAATTATGGGCTTGTTTTCACACTGAAATTATTAAACATAGAGTTACAGTGAGCATCCTGTGGCAACATGTAGTAGTAGAACATGGTAGGGTTTTTATAAAAACATTTCAGCCTTCAGTCAGCTTAGCTCCAATGGGTGGTTGGATAAATATTTTACAAGTGCTACTGTTTTCGTGCATTCCTTCAAATAACCTTCTTATCTTTCACAAAGGTCCATCATTATTATGACCTCTGTAGGTTACACTGGTGTAAATGTAAATGGCATCAATTCAGTGTATTGGACTTAAATAACATAGGGTGACATTACATAGGAACCTGAAGGGTATCACATGTCCTTATTGTTAATAGAGATTGTGCAGGATATGTCAGCTTTGTGATTCTCAGCCATAAAATATGACAGAACTGCTTCATATTGATCTAGTATAAGGCATCACGTAAATGCTGGGAAAGACACTTCTCAGTGTAAGTGATAAAAGTGCTGAATTTAAAAAAATGAAAGTAAATCCCATTACCCAGCAATGCTGTTATTGTAAGACAGAAACATTGCTTTATTTTGCTGACATTTCTTTAATTTCATTGGGAGTTTATTCTGCTGTAGAATATCTATAATTTACTTTGGAAATAGTTTCTTGGTAACTTGTCTGTCTGTCTAAGCAATGCTGTGTCATGGGCATTGAATAAATTAGATGCAAATAATACCATACAACCAGGAATAATATGAAACCTGATCACATAGACTAAAATACACCATACGTTCAGCTGACAGTGCAGTTTCAATTTTTAGAACTGTATTTCTTGTGCTTTTCCATCCATTAAAAATGGTAAGCCGCAGCGATCAGAAAATAAATATTTTAGATAGTCTGTACTGACTAAGATGCAATTTATAATGGTGCATTTCTCTCTCTTTATAAAGTAAATCAGTAAGCCTACAGAATAAATACTTTGTAGGAATACTTGGGATCAAATGTCCTATTTGAATCTCCAAACAACGGGCTCACTTAAAATCGCTTCATATTTTTTTGACTGGAAAACAAATAGAGTGTTGAGAAAATTGTTTCCAAAGAATGTATGGGAACATGTTTCTAAACAAAAACTACCATAGAATTTAGCAAAGAGAGATCTAGTCCGGTAGAAAGAAAACAAAGACAAATACAATTATGCGGGGAATTGAGTACAAAGGCACTTTTTATTTTGTAAGGTTTAAATGAATTGTTGTGGGATCATTGATTAGAAATGTGTAAGCTGTTTAATTTAATACACTATTGTACAGTTCTGGGAAAAGAAAAATGAATACCCAGGTGTATAAAGGGATAGCCAGAGATTTAGAACATTAGATTGGGTCTGTACTTATCCATGAATAAAGCTGCCTACAGGAAACTACATGCAAATACACAGAAAGAATTAGGGGGGAATTCACGATACTCCGAAGTGAGGTGCGGAGTGTTCGCTTCACTTCAGACTGACTGAGATGCGCTCGCTGATGTCCTGCACATGGGCATCAGCGAGCATATTAAAGGGATTCCAGTCTCGGAGAGGCAACTCTTTTGTTCTCGCTGAGACTGGAATCCCTTTAATATGCTCGCTGATGCCCGTGTGCAGGACATCAGCGAGCGCATCTCAGTCAGTCCGAATTGAGGTGAACACTCCGCACCTCACTTCGGAGTATCGTGAATTCCCCCTTAGCGTGGGTTTCTTGGTCCCAAAACCAAGTTTGTCCCAAGATACCCTTAGTACCTTCTAATTCAGGGTTTTCGATCTCTACCAATTTTCCAGTGAAATGCAGTAGGTATTATTCACCCCATATAGCCTAATTCTGAGCTGCATTTTAGTCTATTTTAGTTTTTAGATCAATTCTTATTGTATGATGTGATCTAATAACAGGCGTAGCTTGGGGGGTTACCTAGAGGGATTATTAACCATCTAAAAAGAAAGATTAAACCAAATGCCAATGTACTAAGTAATCTACAGGTATCCTGACTAGAAACACAGATACAGAATGTAGGGTGAGTATGACAGAGTAAGCACCAACACCCTAAAGAAATGTGACTATTAGATGTATAAACGGTTGTTTGTGAATGTACCATCCCTTTAATTACATAAGTGTGTGATCTCTATAAACTGCTATGGTGGCAATAAGCAGTTAGTTCAGTAATAAATAAATGTAGCAATTTCAGTGTCATTGTAATATCGATTGATAATTGGACAATGTAATGAAGTCTTTTAATTTTTTTATGGTTGCTTTCATTAATGGGAAAACAGCTGGAAGAGTACTTTAGATGCGGATCATGAGACCCCCTTATTGTAGTAATGAAAATGAGGGCTCTTGAAATGTCAAAGAGAGCGTTGATCCATGTATCTGGCACTGTTATAAAAACCCACTAATCCAACGTTTCCCAAACTAATTTTTTCGTGGCCCGGTTATTTTTGTGCTTATCCTTCATGACCCACTTAGTAAGGGACTTCGCGCACGGCACCGCTCATGAATATTCATGAGCCGGCTACTTCATGACGCAACACGCTTTGTACACCTTAAAACTAGTAAGGCTTACTAGTTTTAAGGCGTACAATGCGTGTTGCGTCATGAAGTAGCCGCCTCATGAATATTCATGAGCGGTACTGTGCGCGAAGTCCATTACTAGTTTTCAGTCATGAAAACCCATACGCGCTCTTGTGACCCGGCACTTTGCTTTCGTGGCCCAGTACTGGGTCGCAACCCACCATTTGGGAAACGCTGCACTAATCTATTGTATTCGATATTTAAACATTTTCAGCCCTGTTTGTTTAGTTGAAAACCCATCAAGTTTAGATCTGTCAAGCTTACCTGTTCCTGACTTCCCTGTAGCCCACCCAGTGTACTTTTATATGTCAATCATAAAGTTCAGTCATTCAGGTCCTTTCTGGTTACATGAATGGCGAGACATTTGAAACAGATAGGCTGAGTTTATTCCAAAAGCATTTTTTTTTTTTACTTTCTTTCTATAAAATGACCAGAGAAAATAATAAACACCTCTAGGGTGCATTTTTATTAAAGTTCAAATTGTCGCATGAATGCTTGCTCATGATGTGGCAAATTCAGCAAAGATTGTAATTTTTCTATGATGTGGCAAGTTCACTCACAGTTTTTAACATTACGACAACTGTGTATTTACACTCCACTTCAAAAACCCTTTAGAGCACTTAATGACAATTTGCTCCATTGCCCCAATAATAGGCAGTTAATGTGCAGAATATACATTGATAGTTACAGGCAAATTGGTGCATAGATATTTTAAAGAGCAAATTCATTCTGCAATAGATATGCCCCTACGTTTTGCCCCAAAAAATATCTTTTAAAGTCCTAAGTTCTCTCTAATTTTATTCTGTCATTTTTCTAATATTTCTTCTCTCCTAGCTTTTTATTATTTAGTATTGCTGGGAATCAATAGCTAACTGCAATAAATCATAATAATCACCTATGTGCACAGTAGCTTTTTGTAACTCTATCCATTAAAATCTGACACCTGTAAAATGCACATCTACAGCGCTCATAAATAATTAGCTTGTACGTGCACTGCATGGCTACATCATCAGTAAAGTCAATAATATGTATCAAACTTTATTAGTAAGCTGCCTTGAGAAATGGACAGGATATGGAAAACCTTAACTGTTGGTAGATGTCTTCACTATTTAATCTAACTTGCAATCAACATTTGCAACACCTCAGATACCAGGAAAAGGGTCATCCAAAGCTGTAGAGAAATGGAGTTGAGGGGCTACAACTTCTGAAGAATAAATTATCAATATCACCGGGTAGTTGTGTTTGTGGGTGCAGTAAATCCAATGTAGAAGGTACACCACTTCCAGTTTAAACATTTATCAAGCCACAGTTATTTTTAAATCATCTGGAGATAGAACACAGACAGGCAAACTTACTGACAAGTGATTAAGCATTTTACATAGCTACAACACCTTTTTTACTAAATGCCCTACTTTTTTCAGGCAGCTGCATGAGGCCAGGGAGCAGCTGGGAACATATGAATCACCAGCGTGCATTAGTTTAAATCATTCACACATTTAGAGCAGCTATGCAAGGGGATACAGGGATTATAAGGAAAATGAAGAACTCTGGTTTCAATGTATCCGACTCTAAAAGTTACAACTTGATAGCTAAATGATTTGGCAGTTTCAAGCACTCCTTGGGTACTAAAAACTATATCCACACGTCTTGCAGAAATACAAAACTGAAAAAGTGGTAGATTTATATGTATAATTGTATTTATAATTTTATTTATAAAGCACCAGAAATGTACGCATCGCTGTACAATTCAGCCAGTTGTCAGCGGTGGAGAAGATAAGTTAATTGGGGTTCTGGGGCAGGCATTCTTACACAATTGCCACTCAACATATCCTGCAATTGTTCTTATGGGTAATGGAACTCAATTAACACTCCACTATTACTGCAACAGTTACTTGCCTTCTTGGGCTGGGTTCACACGAGCGTATGATGCGCAGCGCATCATATGCTCATGTAAAAAAAAACAAAACGGCTTCATGGAAGCCAATGATACTTACCTAGTTCCGGACACATGAGCGTATGATGTGCATATGACACACAGGAACTGCTGTGAACGCTGAGGGAGCATTCACACTGTCGCTGGTAAGTACAATAGAAAAATACGCGGGAGCATATTTTTTTTTCCTGACATGAGTGTATGACGCACTGTGCATCATACACTTGTGTGAACCCAGCCTTACTCTTACCAATATTAAAACCTGTTTGTATGGACAATCACAAATAAAAGGCCTAACTTGCCTAAACAAATTTTCTTTTCATAAGATATATATGCTGACAAACTCAAAAATGAGGTACTGTGATCATAACCTTAAATGACTGCTTGCCCGCCCATGTCTCATTTGCTGAAATACATTCAACCTCTACTTACAACCAGAATTCTCCCCTGCATGACACTTCCTGAAGTCAGTTCATGAAACATCTGAGCTAAAATCCTCCCAGAACAATTTTAAGTGCTATTATTTTGAAGTAGAAGTGTCCAGTAGTAACAACAGCTTAGCCGCTAAGTAGTAGACCATGCTTGGAAGCTAAGTGCAGAGCCAGAACAAGGTTTTTTTGCGAACTAGACGGAGTAATGAAATCGCGCCCCCCCCACCCCAGTCCTTGATGACTGACACACCTGCATAATCCCACTCTCAGCCTGCTGCACTGCTTAGTAGGCTAGTAATGCTTCTATGCAGAGGCAGCCTGATGATCTGATTCTTATCCTCTGTGTGCTGCTCTGTCTGGAAGCTCAGGGGATTAGAATCAGATCATTATCATTATCACCTCTGCATAGAAGTACTAGCAGAGTGCCGGCGTCTTACTCCTCAGAGCTACTAGTAGGATGTCATCCTCAAGTGCTCCCCTTCGGCCCTGTATATTCCCCATAGGCATGCGCAGGCCTACCCCCTTCCATGCTGCTTTTTATTCCCTGCTGCCACCCTCTATACTACTTATCTTCCCCCGGGCTACTTGCCCCACAACCCCCCCATATTGTGCTCCACCCACGACACCCTTCTCACTCTGTGCTTCCCCCACAACCTCCCCTTCCACACTGTGCTGCCTACCTCTAGGCCCGGCCCTGGCTAAGTGCATAAAAATTGTCCAGGTTCACTACACTACAGAGTTAAACAAGTTGTATGTATGTATAATTTTTTTTATAAAACTCCACAAATTTACACAGCGCTGTACAACTCAGCAATGCAAATATAATACAGACATGGGAAAAGTGCATTAAACAATACAAGTATAATAAATATCTCCTGGAAAACCTTAGGGATGAATTGGAATTTTGATTGGGAGACAAACATTCTTGTCAACATCAGTTCCTGACCTTAAAAATTATCTTTTGTAAAATTGGGCACAAATTCCCATAGACACTTCAATACAAGAGTATTGTTTTGTAACTGCAAAAGGGGTCCACAGTTTTGTAATAGAATATGAAACAAGCTCATAAGGGTGTTATTATTATAGCCAGTGTATTAATTTATATAATGTTTTTGTAATGTTGCTGTTGATTGCAGAAGGATATAGAAGGCCCTCCTAATGCTTAAGCTTGCAGAAAAGCATGTTTTTGTTCAGTAATTGGGAGTCCCTGTGGGGCCTGGGATGGTGCAGTTTGATGCAGTAGGAACAGTAAAAAATGGGTGCCAGGGAAGTAAACATACTTTATTACTGGAAACTTGTAGCACAAAATAGGTAGAAGTGGATTTAAACATGGCGCTACCATATTAGAGATACGTAACACAACCCATAACTAAACCAGGCAATGGCTGCATAAAGAGGAACACATGATAAGATCAGATCCTTATGCACTCCTAAGAAAGAAGAGGAAGGTGATAACTAGGACAGGTACGGGATGCAGATATATGTTATAACAGTCCCCTACATTATAATATCCCTCCAAATGTCCCACAAATAGCTTGGCTTCTCTTCATCCCTTTTATTAATATAGTAGCACTTCTCTGAATCTTTTCAACTTCTAGTATTTCTTTGTGGAAGGTGAAGTCTTACTTTGTTTTATAAAGAGACAAAATCAAATTTACCACTACTGATTCTATCTCTCTTTATAGAGAAAAAAGGTTAATACCTTGATGACCAACAGTCATTGTTACAGTTAAATTGCTTATCTAAAAATACTGCAAGGTCCTTCTCTATCAACTACCCTAACCCATTATTGGTGTAAATTGCATGCATAGTCTCAGACCCCCAAGTACATAACCTTATGAACAATGGATCCCATTTGCCACTTACATGACCATGCTGTCAGTTTGTCCAGGCCCCCCTACAGGGATGACATAATTTTTATTTAATTTATTTTTGCATTTAAAGTGTAAGTAAACCCTATTTATAAAGTTTGCCCCATTAAAGTATTGTAAAGTAAAAAAATGATTAGTAAAATCCTCTCACCTTTTCACTCTGCAGCACTTGTAATCCCTCTGTAAAATATTCCTCCTTCCTGTAGAGAATGAGGCCATGCCCCCTCCCCTCTCACATTCTCTGTCTTAAAAACCGACTCCCTCCTAGTCGGAATACAGTGCTGCAGCATTGTAGCAGTGAGAGGAAAGTATCAGATTACTAAGCATGCACTAGCAGAATGAGTCATTGTGTGACCTGATTTGGGGGAGGTGACTTCTCTGCACTATACAGAAACTGCAAGTACACAGAAATGCAGGGGAGACAGGCTGCTGGATTAAGAGGTGAGAACTGAAAAACACAAAATCGTTTTTACTTTTCAATGTTTAAGTTTATCTTTATACATTATAAATATAATATATATGTATATTTTGGTCAATAACTTTACTTACACTTTAAACAAAGCCTGTCATACACTCACAAGTCAAATGATACCCACTGCACTAATCCTGTTTCTATTAAAACTTTTTCTTTAGTCCTACATATGCAATTGCATTTACAATCTTACAGGTGAACTAAAGCTTTTTAGCACAAGGGGTGATTCTCAAGTGGGGAGGGATAAATACTTATCAATAGGTTTTATTGGCTCCAGTGCTGTCTCAATCTCATCTTCTCAACACCGCAATGTGATCATCTTTATTTCCTGCTTCCTGTTCAAACTCAGTAAGCTGAGGAAGTGCAGAAGCAGTTTTACATCAGAAATCTGATTCTGCCCTTGTAATACTGACTGAGTTTGAACAGGGAGCAGGAAGTGAAGAGGAGTACAGTGTTTTGCTGAGAGGATGAGACTGGCTTTCTATCAAGAGCAGATGGCAGTGCTAAAGCCAATAAACCCTATTGGTATTTCCCTCTACCAACTTAAGAGTCATTCCTAGTGCTAACAACCTTTAGTTCCCCTTTAATAAATATTTTTATTTTCTCTGTGTTAGAAAAATGTTGTTGTGCCCCTGGTTGTGTTGCTTCTGCTGCGCTGCCTGTAGTTAAACCCTTGCACCTCTATATAAATATGCTGCAAGATCTGAGACATAATTAAATCTATCAGATAGATATCTACTACTAAAGTGAAACTACCAGTTAAGTTTGGCTTGATTTTAATTTGGTATTTTAACAAAGACATTGTTTCATTCCTGCTGGTCAGCTCTGACCTGTTCTTGCCTAGAGACGTTGTGCCACTGACCCATTTACCAGTCATAATGATTTATTTGTTTGACTGATACTGCTATGTCACACTGCATTCTGAATTTCCAAAATGCAAACATCTATGAAACTTGATATTTCACATGTGCCAGTGATGTGGCTGCTTCAAATATAACATACCGAGCACATTTCAGCAAAATAGTTTCTCTACACGTGCTTTTATTTAACGCATCTTAAATATGTAATGGAATGTTTGTTATGTAAAATGCATTTTGTTATGTAAATCTCTTCCTTAGCAGGGCCAGGTACATATCCATACAGGGATGGTAACATTTAAATAAAGGGTGTCTAATTTAACAGTACTGCATCTGTTGTTTGTTTAAATGCAACTTCCAACAAATTGTGACAGCTGATGGTAGTAGTGAGTGTAGCAACCTCTGTGGGAGGCAGAGAGGCCCTGAGAACATGTAACTGTAAAGATCACAGGAATTTTCTCTTTTACACAGAGACATTTCACATACAGCACATATAAGTAACACTCACTTAACTGCTGTGGCTTAGTGGTTGACACGGCAGCCTTGAACTGAAGTGTTTATTCTGTGTGACTCATTTTATGCAAAGTGAAATCACAAATGTCAGGTTCAACATTTGAATATTAAAAATATTTCTTAGTTTGACATTATCCTTGTAATTTGCCACCTATGGGCATGTGACTTGTATGCCTGCAGAAAAAATCCGGCACTGACTTTCACCATTATCACTTACTACACGGGGGAATTCACGATTGTGCGAAGTGAGCTCCGAATCCTTTGGCTCACTTCACACATGGTGTTCTGCGCTCGCTGATGTCCTGCACGCAGACATCAGTGAGCACTTTAAAGGGATTCCAGTCTCGGCGAGACCAAAAGAGTTGCCTCGCCGAGACTGGAATCCCTTTAAAGCGCTCGCTGATCCGCGTGCAGGACATCAGTGAGCGCATATCAGTCTGTGCGAAGTGAGCCGAAGGCTTCAGAGCTCACTTCGCTCAATCGTGAATTGCCCCCTTAATGTTAAATTAGGGGATAATGTGTAGTGTTGTTTGATAGATTCAGTAATTGACATTTATGTATATACAGAATGCAAAATCAAAAAGGATATAGTGAGCAGCAGCATGTAAACACACACACATAATACCACAATATAATACAGAGAGAGAATGACTCACACAATTGAGAGAGGCTCCATACATAAACTTACACACCCAGGGGCTCTGCAAGTTTTTTTAAACACTGTGACTGTTTGGACTTTTATAAATAAGCCCGGGCTTCCTATACTCAACAAACTATGTGGTAAAGTGGTATGGTGGATGTGGTGAATTTGCGATCATTTCAGAATGCCCAATAACCACCTGTGTCCATTTAGCTATTCAGTACAGTAACCCATGTAAAACCAATGAACATGTGAACTTTACTAATTTTTGACCATTTTGTCCATTTATCCAAATTATCCATAACATATTTTCAATTTCCTTTGACTTCCCAATTTCCATTTAATGTATTTATTAACATAAATATTGATTTTAAAAAAACTGTTCCTCAATCCTGACCTGGTGTGAACCATAATTTTTTATCTGAGATTTGGAGGTTGAAGTATGAAATTACTTTCAAAATTACATTTGTCAAGGTAGTGTCACAATTGGCTGTGACAAACTGCGAAAAATGGCGAGAATAAGGGGGGAATTCAGCATGCAGCGAAGTGAGCTCCGAAGCGTTCGGCTCACTTCGCAAATGGTATTATGTCCGCGCGCAGGACATCAGCATGCACATAATACCATTTGCGAAGTGAGCCGAACGCTTCGGAGCTCATTTCGCTGCATGCTGAATTCCCGAATTTTACAGTCTTCCTTAACCAAAAATGTTTTATTTTATTTTTTGATAAATAGTTGAATAAAATTCAGGCTGCAGCTCAGTCTCAACAAGTGATGATTGCAACTGCTGGATCTTCAGAATGGAAGACCCAGGAATGAGCAGGTCCAAGCAGTAATATATAACAAAGAATGGATAATAATGCAGTAAGAAGAGGAATTCTATTTATTTTATCTGATCCTGCAGAGGTGGACAGATCCATCTCTACCTGGTCTTACACTGTATGTCAGAGTCCATAGCCTTTGCACAGACCTACTAAAAAAGACACATTATTAAACCTAGCACCTGTGGTCATTAAGGTCTTTTTCACACTACTGACTTTGTGCATGTTACCAGAACCAATTTTGAAATTTCTCATATGCAAGCACAATGATGATAATGCTAACTCATTCACATTGTGCAGTCCAAACATAATGTACAGTACAATAATTGACTGACTGTAAGCCTGCTCCAACATTGATTGCAATTTTTAATGCTTTACGAGTAGTTGACAACAGTGTAGGTCTCTGTAACTTTCATACACTTTGTTGAAGGCAATTTTGCTAAATTATTTTCTGGTTGTAGGACTGAGGTACTAACCATAGCTATTAATAGTAGTCTGAAAGAGGCCTTAAACAAAGCAAAAAGTCCCTTTGTAAATGGAAAACTTTGTAACAATAACCAATGAAGTTATCACTTTTGAAAATGTATTTTTAATTATAATAGTTTGGTTAACACCTTTGTCCAAAGTGAGCGTTTACATAAATATATTTATAGTATATATTTTTTTATAATGTAGTTGATTTAAATAAAACAGAGCAGCCCTGAGACAGTCAAGGGAGATAAAAAGTATTTAATTATAAGGAAGTCCTAGTAAAGGCAATGGAAACTGAGATATGTGCTATTTTTAAATACCTCTTATAATGCTATTATTCCACTTCATTTTTACAGAATCCATATAAAGTATTCTTTGACATCAAACATCTGTTCATTGTTGTAAATTTGTCTATTTTTAGTGGTTTAATGGTTTTGATTGTTTAATTTAGCAACTCTTCTTTACTTTGTGTAATACAGTACTCCCAAAGGTATATTAACATACAGGTAAAGCATTACTGAATGCACCGAGAGTCAATGAGAAATTTACATACATATACTCTAGGGTAGAACACCAGCCACGCAGTATGAAAGAAATGCCAGAATTTAATAGAAAATAACTAACTACAGTGTTACATAAAGTGTCAGGAAATATCAATTTCTTACATTAGAATTTGTGGTGATGATAGTCAGTTCAGTATAGATGGGTAGAATCACAATTAGGATCACAAGGTCTGGCAAGTATATATAGCAGGGATGGTGAACCTAGGGCCCTCTCTGTGGGCACATGCGCCATTTCCACAGTTGCCTGCAGTGCAGGCTACAGACCTGACCTGACAGTTTTCAAAGCCAAAACAATTTTATTTGTTGGACTGAATTACAGAAGCATCTTTATGATGTACGGTATATGTAAGAATTGGAATTAGGGATTGAAATTTCTACTAGTCAGTTATTTATGAATAAAAATCACTAAATAAAAAGAAAACTTTTTTATATATATAATATAAATTTAGTTGGAATCATTTTATTACAGCATGGTAAACCACAGTTGGATTTTTTTCCCCACCCCTGATATTAATAATTGATACTACCTCTAACTAGTTCCCAGAGGAGATTCTCACAGTAGATTCTTTAATCTTGTCAGTCAGAAAAACAACATTGTGGTCTAATGGAATATGCTATCTATAGCTAAGGAATCAATTTAATCTAAACAGCGGCTTAGATCATAAGGCTTGTATTTACAGCATGAAAAACAGAGTCTAAGGCCCTAATTCACCATAGTGCAAAGTGAGCCGCAAAGCGTTTGGCTCACTTCACACTTGGTGTTATGCGCATGCTGATGTCCTGTGCACGAACATCAGCATGCGCATTAAAGGGATTCCCCTCCCGGCGAGAGCACTCGAGTCTCCTCGCCGGGAGAGGAATCCCTTCAATGCGCATGCTGATGTCCGCGTGCAGGACATCAGCATGCGCATAATACCATATGCGAAGTGAGCCGAACGCTTCGCGGCTCACTTCGCACTATGGTGAATTAGGGCCTAAATGTTAGCTTTATTAAAAAACAAAAAAAACTACCACGTCATGTCCTAATCTGGCCAGGCAAGCTATATAGGTGTTCAATTTAAAAATGTAACAAAATAAAATGCTTTCAGCATGCATTATATACATAGAATTAAAACATTAATTAAGTTGTTAATTGCATGTAATGTTAATTAAAGCATTGCCCCCATGAACCTCAAAGATAATAAGACAGGGTTATGTGATCTAATGGCATGACAGAGATTTCTGTCAGTGATATACATCCTGTATGGACCCCAATGCAAAATCGCCAACAGGTATCCATTAACAGGTATCTTATTGTACCCAACAGGTGAGGGGGAACAAATGCCTCCCCTACCAATATGATAAGTAGACCCCCTGATTTTTGCACACCAACATTAAACATTCCACAATGAGAACTATAACTGTCATAGATGTAAAGTCAAATTCTAAAACTCAATTTTAATTTTTTCATAAATAAATTTAAAGAGAACCTTGCACCCTTTAAACAAAAGTATATTACAGTAAAGCACTGTGAGGCTTAGTTTTAAATGTTTGGAATCTTTTTTCCTATTTTCAGTATTTCATTTTCCCCAGTTTGCCTGATTTTGCCAACAAAACGTTTGCAAAATTAAAATTTTCTCTACAAAATAGTAAAAATGAAAATGAAAATTTTTCCTGCAGAATTTCAATTTGCCTTCTTTGGGTAAAAGTTTTAAACCAAAAATGGACTCTCTGCACTCTTCTCATTCTGATAAAAATGCCTTTTTGTAATAATTTTTAAACAGTACTAGTAATTTATACAAATATAGTAAAATATACATAAACACATATTAAAGGAAAATAAACTTACTCAGCAATGTTAGCTAATAGTGCTACCTTTAAACGGCACTCCTGCACATGCTTATTAGTGATTTTGGTGTCATAAGAGGATTACTTCATGGTCTGCTTCTGTCAAGAGCAGGTAGGATGTGGCACCACTCAGTTGGGAGAATCATCTTGGCACTACTCTTGCTCCCCAAAAGACTCTTTGCCTCGTTGTTATCTCATGCCAACCCCACTGTAGTAAGGAAAATTCACTACCCTCCCATTCTTGCACTTTCTTGCATCTCCAGTTCCTCTAGGGGCACCCAGTTTACCCTGTGTGTGAGTTTCCCTGCACTTCACTACATTCCCATGATGGATACTGTAAAGTCACAGTTAGGGGGGAATTCACCATTGAGCGAAGTGAGCTCCGAATCCTTCGGCTCACTTCGCACATGGTGTTATGCGCTCGCTGATGTCCTGCACGCGGACATCAGCGAGCGCTTTAAAGGGATTCCAGTCTCAGCGAGACCAAAAGAGTTGCCTCATCGAGACTGGAATCCCTTCAAAGCATTTGCTGATGTCCGCGTGCAATACATCAGCAAGCGCACAACACCATGTGCAAAGTGAGCCGAAGGATTCGGAGCTCACTTCGCTCAATGGTGAATTCCCCCCTTAATCTTTATGGAGAAATTTATTAAAATCTGTAAATTACCGATATCGATAGCATTGATACTGCGATATTGGAATTTTACCGATATCACGATATCGAAATTTCAGCCGTTCTGCCATTGAAATCAATGGTTCGGCCGAAATTCGATATCACGATATCGGTATTATTGATATTGCGATATCAGTAAAATTCCAATATCGCAATATTGGTAAATATCCCATCAATATTGCGATATCAATGCTATCGCTTTTAATAAATTTATCAAATTGCAAATTTTACAATAGTAAATTACCATTATTGCTACAGTATTATCATCATAATATATATAGTACTCTTTCCCTATTGTTATTTGTTTTGATGACAGTTTAATATAATGTATTTAAAAGGGGTTACCAGCAAAAAAGAGGTTTGCTAACAAAAATGTTGAATATTGTGATCAGAGACAACAGTAAATATGCTGGTAATCATGGCGATAACGGTTATTTTTTTATGCAAAAACTGAAATAGTGATAAATTTATGGAACATTGATAAATATGGTACTGAATGCTGTATCATCACATACAGGCAATACTTACTTAAAATCAGTCTAGAGCAGCAGTTCTCAACCTGTGGGTCGCGACCCCAGCGGGGGTCGAATGACCAAAACACAGGGGTTGCCTAAAGCCATCGGAAAATACATATTTCCGATGGCTTTAGCCGCTGAGAAGCCGCGCTACCGTCTGCAGCAGTGCTATTCAGCTGGAACGCACGCCGTTATGGATGTACGTTCCAAACTGAATGCCTGCTGCAGACATGAGTGCATCATCCATCCGGGGCCTAAGAGGCGGTGGGAATGCTCCACAGTCCTTACCAGTGCATCCAGCACTTGCTGACGTCATCAGTGGGCGGATGCAGCAAGCGCCAGAGGACATAAACCCAAAGCCTGCACAACTGGTCAGTACTGTATTCCATGACTGAGGAGGACTGTGACACCAGGGCAAAGTGTGCTTATGGGGATTATACAAGGCCGAGGGGGAGCGCTTGAGGATAACATCCTACTAGGTGAGCTGAAGAGTAAGATGTCTGCACTCTGCTAGTACTTCTATGCAGAGGTGACGATGATCTGATTCTAATCCCCTGAGCTTCCAGACAGAGAAGCGCACAGAAGATAAGAATCAGATTGTCAGGCGCCACTGCTTCTATGTAATTACAGTTATGAAGTAGCCACCAAAATTATTTTTTGGTTTGGGGTCACCGCAACATGAGGAACTGTATTGCGGGGTCACGGCATTAGAAAGGTTGAGAACCACTGGTCTAGAGCACACTGTGGTAGTAGAATAATAGAGATGAAAGAATAAAGAACTTTGTTGACTCTAGATTTTCTAGATTAGACTATATAAAGTTGCATTGTTGTTTAAAATCTTATAATGATTATCTAGTTAGTCTTTAAATGACTTTTATATCTTTTGTTACTTTTGAACAAGGTTGTTTTCTCCTGTCTTCATTGGAAAAAGGACATTTTTATTTACACAGATGTTTACATTACATTCAATGATTTTTCCCTTTGTTTGTGGCCGTAAGCCACAAAACCTTGACAACAAATTTAGATGTAGGTCAGAAGGTAAAAGAACAGTAACACCAAACAAATGAAAATACTTTAAATGCATTTGTAGATTCTATGGCAGGGGTGGACAATTAATTTTCTCAAGGGGCCGCATGAGAAATTAGGATGGTTTTAGAGGGCCGAACTAT
>WMED01007511.1:4393-17581 GCA_019650415.1 Pipa parva
CACACACATACACACACACACACACACACATTTGCAAATAATTTACTGGACTGAATGTGGAAAAACTATATGCAACATATTACTATATTACTATTATTAAAATAAAGTCAATAAATACAATACAGTTTTACTGATCGTCCTTCCATGTCACGTTACCCTTCCATACAGTCTCAACTCCTTCAACACAAAGAAGAACCTAAGGTATTCACCTATTTTATCAGTTTTTAACAGTGTGGAAGGGGCTAAAATGTATGTACTATAAAAGTACAACAAATTAAGATTCTTTACTTTTACCTAGACTATTTTATAAACTGCTACATGATCAATTTTCACAGAACCTTTAAAGGCAATACTCAACAAATAACTAAATGTATACAAATTAATCATGGTAAATCTACATGTAATGATGATACTTATGGTAGAAACCTCACATATTAAATATAAACTGTGCCAAATGTACAAATTTAATAGTAAATGTAATAATAAACATTCACACTGCAAATCAGACATCAATAGCCTAGATATGCTTTCTCATACTCCATGTAAATGTCTTTACTCTTTAAAATCGGGCTATCACAAAAGATGGCAATCTTGTACAAATGGGAACTATTAAAGTCACACACCTAGTTGTTTTAGCACATCTTTGAAAAAAAGATGCATATTTCAGTAAGCTAATAGGTCCATACATAAGGAATATTCTCCCATCAAAAATCCTAAAGGCTGAAAGAAAAAAAGAAATGTGAAAAATGTAATCTTACAAAAGGTAAATAATGATCTAGAATTTTCATCCAAATAAATAAGAGGTTGTAAATTAAAACAAGATGGAGAATACATAATATGTGTATTAACATCTGATAGCCAGTGTATCTCCTCATTCTGGAATTAAGAAGGAGTAAAATTAAATTAAACAGATATATACATGTACTATACCTCCTTATAGTAGCAAATTATTCCACTGTGTAATCATTATGATTTTACCTAACAAATATATTTTATTGTTTTTGAAAGTCCTTAAATGATCTTGTCCTTCACGTATTTATGCTTTCAAAATAATTTATATAAGGCATAATAAAAATGTATTATATCTCTAGGAATCTGTTTGAATTCTGCACGCGACAACTCAATACAACATTATTTTTTTATGTTCCTAATGATTAAATAAATGATCACATTTAATTAAACTCACTAAACTTCTGGATCTCAGTAAAGGTTTGCCACATTCAAACATTCCTCTATACATGTAAATTTATTTTTTAATTTCAAAGTTGCCTGACCTAATGTAGAAAAATTATTTCCAGGGCATAGTTGAGAGGTATTCTTTGCAGAATCGATGTGGTAAAATTTAGATCTTCAATTTTTTTCTATCTGACCTTTTAATTTTATGTATTTACTTGATATAAACATTTTTTTAAAAATGGCAAAACAGACATTTCACCCCTTTCTAAATATGCCCCTTTTACAATACAGTTTATATTCTGTTAAATTCTGTCTGAGAATCAGGTAAGCATCCAATCCACAATTACCTTTTGCTAAATGAGTTTAACAGCTACAATATTGGCAAAATGAAAGAAGAACCCCTTCAAATAATGAAATTAACTCAGTGGTTGCATTCACCCATAGTTAAAGTGTAAGTAAACGCTATTTATAAAGATTGCCCCATTAAAGTATTGTAAAAGTGAAAAAATGATGAGTAAAATCCTCTCTCACCTTTTCACTGTGCAGCACTTGTAATCCTTCTGTAAAATATTCCTCCTTCCTGTACAGTATGAGGCCATGCTCCCACCCCTCTCACATTCTCTGTCTTAAAAACAAACTGTCCTAGTCGGAATTCAATGCTGCAGTTAAATGAAAGTATCAGATTACTAAGCATGCACTAGCACTGGGGTCTAAAACCTTTTTGGCTGAGAGAGCCATATAGTGCATCTCTGCTCAGCCCTTTCAAATCCTGGGCCGCTGACATCATATGTGATGTCACATAGGTGACGTCAGATGGCTTTGGATTGGTTAGCAACCTGGAAGTGTGGTGACGTCAGCGACTCCGGATTGGCTATCAACCTGGAAGCGCTGAGAGAGCTTTATCTCTACAGCGCTTGCCAGTGATTAGCTGTCAAACTGTAACAAGCAGTGCTTTCATGTGAGCATAGATCGTTATAGTCAAAGAGCCAGATGTAGCCATCAAAAGAGCCACAAGTTGCTGATCTCTGCACTAGCAGCATGAGTTAATGTGTGACCTCATTAGGGGGAGGGGGCTTCTGGGAAATAACCAGGAAGAGAAAGTTACAGAGAGATCCTCTAGGATTAACGTAGCTTGATTAAGAGGTGATAACTAAAAAAAAAACAAAATCATTTTTACTTTTAAATGTTTAAGTTTATCTTTATACATTATAACTATAATACATATGTATAGTTTGGTCAATAACTTTACTTACACTTTAATCTGTTTTGAGTGATCACTAGACTTTTAACTCTAATGTTTATACATATTACCTTTCAGAATTTATACTTTTGTATCTCTGGCAACTAGCAGATAAAGCACACAATCAGATCACTTGCATTACTCCAACTTTTATGGAAAATAACTTTAATAATATCTGAATGGTAAAGTCCTACTGCTGCTGAATATGGCAGGATTTTAATTATGTAGCAGGATGAAAATACATTTCGCTAGCTCAGTCTTTGCATATGGAGAATCAGTATAATTTAATTCACTGCCAAATGTCAAAACTGTATTCACAAAAGTAAAAAAAAAAAAAAAAAATACAGTAAGAAAAGCAATAATAATTAAATGTGCTTCTCAGTGCTGAACATCATCAAGGTTTCTATTTTTAGCTTCCCGAAGGAGAGGCAGGCCTTGACAAGACGGTGTTATGCCTATTTCTGCATCATGCAGAAACTGAATGCTTATTGGACACCTGCTGTATACAGCTAACAATGTGCCAATCAAATACTGATACTGTGAGACAAGTATATAGGACTCTCTCATTCTCGCTGTCAAAGATTATTCAAAGTTGTTATACGTTAATTATATTGCAGTAATGAGCAGTGCAGCATTTATTTTGAAGCTTTTAAAGAGCTAATGCTTTTGAAAGAAAAGGTCTAATCTGACATCAAATGCCATTTTAAGACTAGATCTTAGAAATATTGCACCAACAATTCTGCATATATTCTCACAGATGAATACTTGGAAGAAAATACTACTTTGAGGTTTTCTGATTGTTTAAGATGCGTTTTGCTAAATGAACGGATATGGATTTTTTTTTAAAATCCCACCTTAGCATTTTTCTCATATCATCCTATAGTTAAATTTCATAGGTTAAATAACCTATATATTAAAAGTACCTTTTATCATATACTGCCTTTTATTGTATTTTCCTTGCCCTCTCAGTGTCTAACAATGAACCTTTAAATAAGATGCCCTCTACCCAGAGTACTTGAACTCTCAGTGAACCTTACGTTAGCTATAAGGCTTGAAGCTGATCCCCACAGTGCTAAATAGTCAGCTCTGTAAAGTTTACTAAAACACCCCTCCATTTAGCTCAGTCAGGTTCACTTTAACTTCCATAGTGTTGTGTGAGAATCACCTACCACATAAATGTAGCCAAACTTACTTTAGCTTGTAATATGAAAAAGGCTAATGAGAGTTAATTTTACTGAGCAACCACCTACCAAAGCCACCTTCAGCTGTTGCTTAGCAACTGAAATGTCCTAAAAGTTTAATTAGACAAATGTTCGCATGTACCTTAATAATTATACTTGGTAAGTCCTTTTGGTTTGCCACCTGTTTTCACATGTTAACCGTCATGAATTTCCCAGGATGCTTACACATTTTAGCAGACTAAAGAGATGAGACTACGCACAGGCAATTTCCATTAGTAATAATAGCAAGTGATCATTGCCACTTCTAGACATTTTGTATTTTTGTTTCTTCCCAGGTAAGACTATGTCAACAAACACAGATTAACTACTGCCTGTGATATTAGCCTTATATAAAAATGCAACAGCATTTATTCAAACATCTGACATCTTAAGTCATGCTCTACATCCTTAAACATTAAAGTTTTTTTAGGATCTTATGTAAAACAAAACCGGCTACATGATATGAAAGAGTGCTCCTTATTAATAAAGTTACTATAAAATCCACTTATATTTTCATGATCCTGTATATGGTGCATGCCTAAGCAACCCTTCCAGCCATTTTAGCTATATTTACTACTCAACAACTAAAATTCACAACCACAGGGGACAGGAGACAAAGATTTCCACAACACTTTATATTTTAGCCACTGAGGTAAGGCATAAAATTCTTCCTCACCCAACCTCCCCCACTTTTCAACATTAGGTTGAAAAAAAATATATAAAATTGTTAAAAACTGCTGCTGCTGGTAGGTAGATGTAGTAGGCAAAATGGTCAAAAATCTAATTCATTAGTAAATAATTGATTAATATAACCATGTGACAGAATCCCTTTAAACAATAATCCTATAAATAAAGGTTGGGTTTTGTAAATATATATATGTGTGTGTGTGTGTGTGTGTGTGTGTGTGTGTGTGTGTACGGGTGAACTATTTCTTGGATGGATTTGCAATGAATTTTACAGTGCCAAATAATGCTTTTGGATAAAAAGTTATTCATAGTAGAGACAGGCCCTCTGAATGAAAATGTATTTAAAGTTATATTAGATCTTTATTTGGACACTATATTGAGAAGTAAAATACAGTCTTTGCTGAAGAGGAGAATAAGGAGATGAGTAGTACAATCTTTTGCTTAGTGGCCCTAATCTCTTGATTTCTGATAGGCTTCTGATCTCTTATCCCAGCACTCCAGTAAAACACTGTGTCCCTCCCTGGAGCCTACAAGCCCTCTGACAAATAAATTCAAGGGTCTCACACGCAGCTTCCTAAAAGCAGTATTTGGTGCTGCATCATTGTGATGTGTGGTGGCATACTATACGCAGGGTTGTCAAAAGGGTCAGTAAGGCTGGTACTGCTGTAGGGGGCCCAGCCAACTTAGCGAACAAGAGAGCCCCATTCAGCTAGACACTTGCAGGCAATGGCCCCATTTCTCAGGCTGTGAGAGGGGGCTTTGAAAATAGGTCATGAGACTTTAATCTAAATATAAGTTCCTTGCTTATCATATTGCCACTCATATTGTTGATATTTAAAAGCCTTGCAAAAATCTTTACGTTTCGCTTTCATAATAATTTCTACAAAATACTACCCGTGTCCAAGTAAAGTTATGATTAGAAACATGTGGGCATTACAATTTGTTCTGACACTATGTACTGTAAATCTCCACCATTTTCTCTACTGGTAATGAATGCTATACAACATTAACTGATTATCTTCTGCAGGTATGAATAGTAAGCTACTTCAGCTCAATTGAACTGATATGTCAGCAACAGCTGCGGAGCCTCAGGTTGCAGTTGCCTGAATTAAAGGTATTATTTGTCCATAATTACCATTTTAATTATGTGGATCATGTTATGACATGCAAACTCTTTGACTTGATTTATTAAAGGAGAACTAAAGTAAAAAAAATAAAGAACTGTTAAAATACTTACCTTATACAGAGACGATTGATTACAGTCACAGCATGAGCTGTGCTTTAATTAGCCAGCACCCGATGCTTCCTTCACAGCGCTGGCTGACTGCCAGCCAATGCGAAGCTCCTCCCACCTTTTCACTTTGGGGGAAAAATGGCTTAAACATCATCACGTTCATTGAGGGGGCCAATGAGAACGCTCCCCGCAATGAACATGATGATGTATGAGCCCATTTAATGAAGAAGAAGGGACTGCATGCTGGCTTCTGTGTCAGCCAGCGCTGTGAAGGAAGCATTGGGGGAATCATGCTATGACTGTAATCAATCGGCTCTGTATAAGGTAAGTATTTTAACACTCCTTTTTTATTTTAGGTCTCCTATAAGGAATATATGGACATATTTACTAAATGGAGATATGCCCTGAATTTGTTTTGCCCAAATTGTTACCCACTATTTACTATAAATAAAAAAATTCAGTCTGGAAAAAGTTTAAAATACTTGCATTTTTTATATTTTGTTTTTATTTTTTTTTTTTTTTATCAGTTCAACATTTTCTAGACGATTTTGCCATTTCCCAGAGTTTATTCAATAAGCAAACACGGGGAAGTGGTGAATAGATGTGAATTCAGACCACTACATGACTATTCAGACTTTTGACAATGAGGCCCTAAATGTGAACTGACCTGAATAATAATTTTCTAAAATGACAATTTCATTTTTTTTTTTTTTTTGCTATTTAAAATTTCCAGAAAAAAAAACCTAATAGGACAGCACAAGTTTATGGAGTTTCATTTCAATTGTCTTTTCATTCACTGAAATGTTTTCATTAAATCGTAATGAGAGTATGTCTGGTTGTTTTACAGAAGCATTGCTATGGAATGTTTTAATAACACCTTCAGGCTAGCCACTAACATTATTATTCTTTGTTTTATGAGCCCTATTATAATTTGAGTATGGGAAAATTTTTCATTCCCCACAATACAGGTATGAGGACTAAAACTACACTAGCTATTCTGGCTACTGCTATCAAATGGCTGCACTTCGTCTTCAAACTAAACCCTTCCTAGTTTACTAGGAAAATGATCGTCACCCATTAACATTTACTATGGCCAAACTGTAGTCAAAGAACTAAGCACAAAAGCATAGCGTCCCATGATGCATTTTATACCTTTGCTTACCAGACTAGCATCATTCTCACACAAGGTGTTTTTAACAGAAAAAAACAACTTATACTATCCCTTCACCATGTAACACAGCACAGCATATTTCTGAAAGGACAAATTTTCTCACTTTCACAGTTATCTGGTCGTATAATGATTTACGCCAGAGAACATAATTCTCAAGGAGCAAAATCTATGTTTTCCCATTTTTCATTTAAATCAACCTTAAATATTGCTGATTTTGATAAATATCATTGGGTCAAAGATGAGACCGGAATGTGTAAAATTGCAAAAATAAAGTACGGTAGTAACAAGAATTCGTGACCAAAAAAATAAAGTGAAACAAAAGAGAAATGTCATAACTAGGTGAAATAATCTCAACGAAATAAATGTACAAATGCTGAAAAGTATCTAAATGAATTTCACCTATAAGTTCATATATGCGCAAAAGTAGCAGATCTATGTGATAAAGTAGTTATACTAACACATGGGACAAATATTTATACCTCACAGGGTTCTTATTTAAATTAAAACAGCAACATGCCTGGTTAGCTAGAGGTGTATATACAGATGAATATGTAATAATATATTGCAATTCTATCCTGTATAACATGCACACAGAATTTGGGAATGAGCTAACAGAAAATAGTTATGGGGCGATGTAGTGAATGACATTAGAATAAAATTTCTGAACCACAAATCACCATACTTAAACATAAAAAAATTGTTGACTGAATAATCCACAAAAGCTTTAGATTGTATTAATTTATTAAGGTCATTATAATCTATTTGCTGCAATTCAATCCATTTCGCCGCTTTTTACCCTGTCGTCACCTTCTTTTCTTTTCACTGTTTTTTCAATATCCCACAGTTGATGAAGTGCTGAATAAAATTTATTGATATTGAAAAAAGATCGATATTGATGCATTAATACCACTACACTTTACATTACTTTCAATGGAGCTCCTTTTCCATTGATATCAATATCACTGCTCTATTCAGTGGGGAATGAGAAAAAATGTTCTAAACCATCTCCATAGAGAATAAAGGGGTTTCCCCTCCCTCAACCAGTTGAACACTTTTAAGGGATAAAAAAAAAGAAGATCTTAAGGGGTTTAATAACTATCAATATCGGCAATATCTATATTTTCAACCTAATTAAAGGTATATCAAAATCGATACGCCAGGAGAGAATTTTTTCAATTTTTATAAATATCCCCCTTAAGTGTGAAATTTAATAAAGTTGGAAAGACTGCTCTCGGTCTTTCAGAGTTTATCGCGTGAGATCTCGCATTGTTCTTGTGAGATTATCGTGCAAGTTTTTTATCTTGATTTTTCAATAAAAAAGATAGCCATACTACTAATGGCTACCATTCTATTGAAAAATAGAGATAAAAAAAACTCTTGCAATAAACTTTATTAAATTTCTTACATACTCTCCAAAGCAACCAGGGCATTGAAGGTTAAATAAGCCACTGAATGAGTTCTCTAAATAAAGTAAGCAAAATGATCTCAGAAAAGGGAAACCATTTCAACTTCAATATTTGGTATATGCAGCTAATCTAAGTGGCTGTGGCTATATCTGTGCTTATCTCCAAGGACAACATCAGCATTGCATATCATAATTTAAGTTTTCTCTGGATATCAATTCCATATATCTAAGCTACTGAAGTGTGGAAAAAATATTCTGCTAGCCAGCAAGACAAGCTATTTGGCAATTTGTAGCAGCAAATGTACGGAGCTATAAATGTCCATGAGGTGCTATTCTACAGACAAAACAGAGATTTGCTGACGTGGTCACACTGTGATACAAAAACAGGGCTAGCTAAAGGCAAGATATGTAATGACAGGTCATCTTGCAGGACTAAAGAACTTAAAAAAGCCATTTATCATGCAATGCTAATATGCATTCAGACATATAGTAATTGCAAACTTTTTCACAGAGAATGTGTTACAAAGTATATGTTTCTTTATTGTTTGCTGACCTCATAATGTTCATACATAATCGGTTGTGATAACTAAAGTAAACAGCTTATATATAACACAGTTCAGTAATTTTAGACTATAAGCTCTTGAACCAATATACTGTATATGTCATGGTTTGGAAACTGATTGGAGTTTTATTATTAAATTGTAACTGTACTCACAAGGAACTTTTTTGTACTACAGTACACAAGAGTTCCACCAAATGCTTTTAATGGTAGATGTCCACAATGCCTTCTATCTCCACCAGATTTTGATCAGAAGTTCAAAGACTGCTAGGGTGCTGTAATGTGAATATCCCTGTGTTGGAGAAATCAAGATTCCTGTCTACTTTTATGGGGACTTTTTATTAAAGTGTAGTTAGCATTCTTCAACTCTTTTCCTTTTAAAAAATGTTTACACTCAAAAACTTTTCTATAACAAATATTTTTTTCTAGTTTTTTAATCTCCACTTTCTGGTATTTACCAGCATTTTGCTTTCATTTTGGGATCCCTGTAAGTTTTTTGCAACTCCTGACCTGTTATAAGCCACTAGTGGAGGATATTTACTAAAGTCTTTTAATACATTCAATCCATATTGCCATTTTTTGCCACATTATCACCATTTTTTAAATTTATGCCACATTTTCGATGTTCTTAATTTAATTAATGCCTAATAAAATTAGATTAGACTGGATACAATACATTAAAATGTATTGATAACGCTAAATATTGATG
This sequence comes from Pipa parva, assembly GCA_019650415.1. NCBI lineage: Eukaryota > Metazoa > Chordata > Amphibia > Anura > Pipidae > Pipa > Pipa parva. Next base: position 13,795 of record WMED01007511.1, read on the forward strand.
AATTAATCACACTACACTTTACATTTCTATCAATAGAGCTATATTCCTACGATATCACTGATTTTTCAGAAGGGGACTGCACCATTTCCATAGGGAATAATGGGTTTTTGCCACTCTCAACCAGGTAAAGATTTAAGGAAAAAAAAAAGATCAGTACGGGCTTAATAAATATTGATATTTTATTAATAAATATTGATATCAGTAATATTGATCAAAATCCTGAAAAAATCCGGCACTCCAAAGTAAAAGGGTAACCTTTATTAAACCTCCATTAAAATAGCAATGTTAGGCCTACGCGTTTCGCGCTTTGGCGCTTATTCATGGCAATTAAAAATTTTTTAATTGCCATGAATAAGCGCGAAACGCGTAGGCCTAACATTGCTATTTTAATGGAGGTTTAATAAAGGTTACCCTTTTACTTTGGAGTGCTGGATTTTTTCAGGATTTTGATTTTTACTTAAAACGTTGGTTTCCTGGCACCCTTTTCACATATTTTCATTGGGATTGAGCGGTCATTTGGTTTTTTTCCTTTTCTATCAGTAATATTGATATTCTTAACCTAATTAAAGGTATATCGATATACCAGGAGAAAAGTTAATCAATTTTTGTAAATATTCCCCAATTGTGTGTAAAATAGACTTATAGGAAGTATTTTTCAAATTTTGGACATACATATTACTTTACAATCTCAAGCAGGAGCAACAAAATGCAGAGTATTAGCTGAATATAACATTTTGGGGTCTCCCTACCTAAAGCCATACCTCTCAACCTGCCAAGGGGGAACAGTGATGTGGCTGGCATACTCGTAACATATTGGTTGTGTCATCAGTGATGTCATAGGTGCACTGCCCACTCCCCCTGATTGGCTGTGTGTCAGAGATGTGCGACATAATACAAGTAATCAGGTAGAGGGGTAGGGGGAAAAGTGGAAGACAGGAACTGAGAGGAAAAGACCCAGGGAACATTACCCAAAAAATGATATTTTCCTGCAGAATCTAAAACACTTGAGAGTATGCCTAAAACAATGGTATCAGCACTTCTCTAAGTGATACCTTTAACAAATTAAACACTTATTTACAAATCTCTCTGTTTCATATTTTAAATCTCTGGGGTATATCTATCAAGAGATGAAATGTTTTTAGTGCATTTTGCCCCTTTAATTTTCCTTATTTTGCACGATTACTCCATGTTGACTCTGAGCCATTTCTGTTTCTGTTACTGCTTTGTATTTCATCTCAATCATTTGCATTCATGTATCTTTTTAATCCCAGTGGTATTAATCAATATCCAACTTTCTTTTTTTCAATTTAATTTCACCAAAACTTGCTATGACATATACGGTATATATATATATATATATATATATATATATATATATATATATATATATATATATATATATATATATATATATATATATATATATATATATATATATATATACACACACTGTATATACATACATACATGACAAAACTCTCCAGTTAACTGAAAAAAGGCACAAGATCAAACTACCAAAATAGACATTTTCCACTATCATTTTAGTTCTCTGTTTTTTTCCTATGCAAACTTTAAAAAATGTGAGCTAAAAAGATAAAAAAAGAGCAAAAATGAGATTTCCCCACTTGACAAACAGGATCTACTTGCAAAATGTAAATGTAATATCTAGAATATGCCTGTGTAGTGTATGAAAATGCAGCCAAAACAAAAACAAACAAAAAAAAAATCAAAATAGAGACCAAGGGGATTATTTTAAAAAAAAAAATTAACCTTCCCAATTTCAAGTCGTTTTACCCATAGTTTTTTTTTTCCCCAACTAGTTATAAAACAATGGGAAAGGGGTAGGCATGGGTTCTTATTGTTGCAGGATTGTCTACAATACTTTATTATATTATACTATTTTAAACAATAACTTTATTTAATAATGCAGTTAGAGTATGCATATAATATTTAAGATACCAGTCATTCAGTTGACTATAATACATTGAGCTGAAATGAAAAGTAAATCCCCCAACTCTATTTTTAACATAATATTTGCCTTGACTCTGTACTATTATGAAGAAACCAGTAACACCAGAAAAATAAAATTGCTATTTAGATTGGCTTAGCAGTTATTCAATACTTGTACAAATGTCATCTTTAAAGTTGAATTCCTGATATTGGTTTGTATGTTCTCTCTTCTGCTTCCAGTCATTGGGCTTTCTGCAGCACTTTATAAATGTGTGTCATCTGAAGTTCCATAGGAAAAAATAGTACTAGGCAGGGGTTTGTTTACTTAACAGACAGAAGTTGGCTGAGACTATAAGGTAGAAAAACAAAATAATATAAATCAAGAATTCTACTTCAAACATAACATTTGTACCAGTACTGTGTAGGAATAACTGACTTGCCATTCATAATTTGTTTATTTTTTCTGTTTTTTCTGGTTCTTAAAAAGCAGATCTGAAACTTGTAGAATGCATTTACTGCCTACAATACATTATTAGCCACATTATTATCATGCAGCAAAATGCTTTTTCATTTGTGCTGAAAAGTGTTTTTGCCTCAGGTTTTCATTATCACTAAGTTTTTCTCTGCAAGTGTTATCATCGAAATTAAATTGTTATTCCATATGAGACAGCTTAGCAGAAAAACAAGTGCACTGAAAAAAATAAGATACACGTCTTCCTTACAGATTATGTTGGTGCAATACCATGCAAAATACTAAAAAACACATTCTTGGACAATTAGCATTTTACCCTGGCTTCAAATATGATTAGTAATAATTAGCATCTGCAATCAAAGTGCAAAAAACTTTGTATTTTCAATAAAGAGCTAAATGCGGGATTTGTTATAGGGATGGTGCATTACTTCAAAAAGTAAAATTCAAAGTATATAAACATACTTCCATTATGTTATACAGTATATTGATAGTCACATATAAATTTGTGTACAACTGTGTCCCTGTCTCACAGAGAGTTTAGAAATCTAACAGACTACATGCATACAAGCATACCTAAGCACAGCTGTGTGTGTGTATATATATATATACATATATATATATATATATACACACACCTGTAAGAACACATGCAGTACACAATGATATTAAAGTAAAACTTTTTAAAGAGATTTAAAGTGATATGAAACCTAATGCACTGGGTACAGATCCCCCCACCATAAACTTCTGTTAGACCACTGGATTCTGTTACTACTACTACTGCTGCTGCTGCTGCTGCTGCTGCTGGAGATGCAAATGAAATAATGCAGTTGCAGTGTAGCACACCTCTCCTCCCCCACCCAACCTGCCCGCCCTGTCTCCATGGCAATTGTCACCCAGTTTACATCCAGCAGCTAAGCTAGTCTATGGCACTGATAGAGGGAGAGGGATCATACAGCCGCTTCTTCCATAGCCCACTCTGTAGGGAAAGAACTCCATAAATGTGTCACTAGAAGATTAACATTATCGATCCTCTATAAGGACAGCTGATTGTTTAATACCTCACAGATGGCAGCTTCGCTTAACCCCTTACTAGCTTATGGCTGCCACGGTACATAGTAACATCAGGTAGCCGACATAACATGTGACTCCAGGCTGCCGACATGACGACTGAGCGACCCCTTCACGTTGCAGTCACCTGCTGTACAGAGACCAACTGTCAATGGAGCAATCTCAGCCAGTGCCCCGGCCTCTCATTGTTACATCACTACTGCAATCAACAAGAGGTCACCACCTGTTCCAATGTGACTTTCCTTTAACCCCTTATAGGGCCATGATTCCTGCGCAGTCAATGTGCTGTAACCCCCC
>WMED01007512.1:0-17581 GCA_019650415.1 Pipa parva
GAAGTGAGCCGAACGCTTCGCGGCTCACTTCGCACTATGGTGAATGAGGGCCTAAATCTAATATTCCATTTGGTACCAGTAACACATACTGGTTTCTGAGGAAGGAAATTAACTGAATTTTTAGATTTTTCAGATCACATTGTATTGTATGGCATATTTATATTTACAAAGCACTGCAAGGTTACACAGCTCTGAACAATTTAAGTAGAACAAAGGATAGGAGGATTAAATAATACAAGTGGAGTAAATTACAAGCATAGAATCATTTAAAGACATGACGTGCCAGGCCATGATTGAAACAAGTGGATAAAAGTCCCTTCCCTGTAGCACTCAATATAAGTGGGATACAACTGATACATATAGATAGGAAGGTAATAAGTATGGTGTTATGCTGCAAGGAAACATGGGAAATTGGGCCTTTAAAGTTGTATTCATTCTTGCCTGATCCCACCAGCAAATATTTTCTGATTACATAGAAACATATCAACAAAGATAGTCAAACCATAAATATGTCCCGAGTCATCTTATTACTCTGCAAAAATATTGATACATAGAAAGGTAAAAGCTCTCAAATTGGAAAAAATCAATTATCCTTATTCCAGGAAAAAAATCCTTTCTGACTCCAAATATCAATATTTGTCAATATCAATCTTTTATCCGATAGCGACAATTAGTGCTATATCAGTCAGCAGAATCTAAAAGTCCAGTGAAATTAAAAATAATGTTGAAAAGTATTGATAAACGGCTAACTTTATCAGTTATTAACTTTGGCTAATTTCCCACTGTAAGTGCACTTTTACATCATACTTATGTGATAAATGTATATGTTATAATGCTGGTATAATATAGTTTAGTCAATCTGTAATAGATACCTCCCATGTATTAAACCCATATGGAGATTTGTTGGATTGCATTTATCCAATAGTTAACCACAGACTATGTCTTTCCAGAAACCATAAAGTTACTAGTAGAATTTCTTGTTAATGGAACCTTTCAGCCATTAGCAGACACAATGAAATCAGAATGGTAGAACGCAGAAAGTTAGAATGAAGCCAGTTACTGTTCCTTGTTCTTATGTACTAATTTAAAAACTATGAACTGTAGGGCAGTTGATGTCATTGGTGGCAGAAAACTTGTTACATAGCAGAACGTGGAAGGTGATTGGCAGTAGAAACAACTGAAAGTTTCAGTAAGCACCACAAGTCACCTCTAGCTTGCTTATAAAATGTGGCAGAATAAATATATAATGTACTGACCGCTTCAAATCCCCAAATGCGATGTGTTTGTAGCGGGTGCACAGGAGCAAAATCGGACGTCTTATGTCAGGGTTTGTAGGAAATTAGAAACTCCGGCACTCCTTAGTAATTAGTGTGCAGACTCCTTTATTGAAACATCGATAAAATCAGAATAAAATAAAAACAAGCATGGCCTTCGCGTTTCGTGCTATAGGCACTTAGTCATGGCAAATGATTTGCCATGACTAAGTCTGCACACTAATTACTAAGGAGTGCCGGAGTTTCTAATTTCTTATAAAATGTGGCGCATACTCTATACTCTATAGATATTTATCCAACAAGACTTCTAATGCAAGGGATTAAGGGGGTTATTCTCTAAAGTTTGAATTGTCTCGTAAAGGTGTGAATTCGCCAGCTAAAGACAGTTCCATTAGACTGCTACTGTCGCAGTCACATCTTTATAATGAGAATATTGTTGCACTCGCGACTTTACAATGGGAGAATTGTCATAGTTGCGGATTTGCTATGGGAATCCACTCTTTGAGAATTAGACAGTCAAATTCAGACTTTAGAGAATAATCCCCTTTATCTGCAGCCATTAAAAAAAAACAGCTTTTATTGTGGTGTTGACTTGGAATTTCAGGTTTCTAACACGCTTTGCAGATGATTGCACTATGTCTACACCCTGAACTGTCCATGACATCATACTGGTTTGTACTGTTCTTCACAATACTGTATGATGGACCACATGGATGATGCTGAGGATGAACCAGTAGTTTATGATATTTAAGGATTAGACCCAGGACAGCTGCTGGATAACAATCACTGGTGACTTACCTTCTTATATAGATATTTTACACTAGGGGATAGACACATTATGTTGTTTTTTTCTGGAAATGGTGGTGTTCTGTTGAAAGCAACAGGGCTAGGGTCTCAACTGGATCACTGTGCTTTAGCCATTGGGTAAAACAAATGAAGAGTGGCCATAAGCTTGTTATTTAAATAGTCCTCAGTTAACCAGTGTATGCAGGTCTATGGAATAATTACAGATGGAGTGTACGTGCCGGTAACTCTGGCATGAAAACCCTGGGAATAAGAAAACTGACAGGGTTAAACTGTCAGAGGTTGTTTAAAACTGGAGTTTGGGCCCAGGGTTTAGGAGTGGCTGTAGAGATTGAGTGGGAAAGCCACTCCTATACTCCATCTCGGGGTTTCCCTAATTAAGTCCACCTGTGTGGTGGAAGGTAAATAGAGCACAAGTATAGTGAGAGAGAGAGTCTCTCTACCTCAGTATGGGCTGAGCTGTGACGAGGGTTGGTTATGCTGTATATAACTGTGACTCTGTGCATTATGTTTTACGGACTAAAAAGTGCGTGTTGTGGGAGAAAGATACTTCTAGAAAGGAAACTAGGTATATCCCTGCTGTTCATTGGATGTCATTATTGTGCCAAGCCAGGCTGGAGTTATGTTTTCTTGATTTTTGCCTTTTGTTGGATTTACTTTGTAAATAAACGCATTTTCTTAAGAAAAGAAATCGACTGGATACCCGTTTATTGGGAAAGAATTACAGCAGCAAGTGAGTGATTCCCTACACCAGGCACTGATGTTATGTACTGACTGGAAGGGAAATGGTAGACAATCTAAAAAGCAAGACAAATATAAAAAAAAAAAAATGAAAAGAATTCAGCGTTAAAAAGCAAGCCTTAGAATAATTGGAGTTTTGGTTGTCGGGGGTTAGTTATACCCAGCCAACATGAAAGCTGAAGTAATACAGAAAAAGTAAATAATTCAGGAACTAAAAAAAATATAGATATCAATTACAAATTGTCTAAGGGTGAAACTGTTTCCTTTGGAAAATCTATAAGACGTGGACTGCATGAGATGCTTTATGCTTGAAAGCTAAAAATATATACACAGCTCCCAAACCTGGAAGATGGATTTTATGTGAACACGAGTGATATCCATAATATATTACTCTTTTGTGGAATGCAATAATTTGTCTTACCCTTAAACAAAATCTCAGACAGAACCATTTATTACATATGCTATATTGGAGATAGATGTTGAATTAGGTTTGGAGCAATCTGGTTTGCACCTGTTTAATGGGTTTTTTAAAAAAACAAACTTTTGCAACACTGGTGTTAGACTGCACTGTTCAAAGCATAACATTTTAATCACACCATATTTCTAGGTATGACTGCGACAATATTCTCATTATAATGACAAGACTGCGACCATATTCTCATTATAAAGAAGTGACTGTGACAGTAGCAGTCTATTGCAACTGTCTTTCGCTGGCAAATTCACCATTTTTTTTAAGCCGCTTAATACAATCCCTTTTTGTGTTAACATGTTGATTCATGTTCTGTGTTGCCAAATAATTCATATATTTATTATTCTATATTTCCATGGTCAGTCGCATTTTTTGTTTTTAATGAGAATTGTGTATTTCTCTATATACTCTAGGCACTTGTACATATGCTTCAAGATTGTTTTATACAATTTTAATAATTATAATAAATCATTATATGTCAGAGGTAAATATTTTATTTAACAAAGAAAAAAGATCAATGAAAATTCCCTGGTCCATTGTTTCTTCAATATTTATATTCTGTGCTTAGAGATTTTAGTTTGTTTTGTGTTTGTAAAAGCAATGCCAAGGTATTACATTTTATAGTGATTACCCCTTGTCAAGCATTCTAAGGGCGCTCTCGGTCTTTCCAAGTTTGGAAATGGGTGTGCTTATGGGAGATTAGTTTTAGGGGCCAAGCATTAAAAACTAAAGAGTACTTGTCACCTAAAAATACTAATTTAGGTTCTACTAATGAAATAAACAATTTGTAAATATACATGTATAAAAAAAATGTACCTTTTACAGCGTTACCCTCTGTCATCTTCCCTGTCAGTCTGCCTTTTCTTTCCCAAGTGTCGGGTGGGCGGGGGCTAAATGATGATTGACATTATAGTTCCTCTAATCAGATCCCTTAAATCATGATCTAACAGTCCATCAATAGTAATCCATCAATATCTTGAAATCTAAATTAAAATCTTACCTCTTGAAGCAATAGCACTGGTTTTCATGTCTATATTAATGTTTATGCAATTATATTCAAAATCTATATTAATTTTCTTATTTAATTGGCACCTATAGCCAAATAAACTGTCACTTTATCCTACTGGAATTGTTACCCTCTTATAAGTTTATGTAAGTCTTCCACCTATTTAGATTGTAAGCTCTATGGGGCAGGGACCTCCATCCTCTTGTTTCAATCATGGCCTGGCACTAATGTATTTTCTTGATTATATGCTTCTACAGTATTTTACTTCACTTGTTCTTTGTTCCACACTTTACTCTTGTCTGTATTATTACTGGATTGTACAGCGCTGCGTAACCTTGTGGCACTTTATAAATAAAAATATACAGACATACATACAAATATTACCTTCTGTATTCCCTGGTTGCTTCTTTCGGTCAATGGTCCAATCATGCTCAGTAGAATCTGCTGTAAGTGTTCCAACTAGCATTCTGAAATAGGGAAATATTGTTTTACTTGTGTAACATGAACTGCATTTGTTTGAAAACTGAACAAACTGCATTCATACCATACACGTTACAATAATTAAAACAGACTTTAAATGTAACTGGAAATCTTTCAAGGAAAAAAGTTTTAATTTTTCAGCTTTTTTGGAATATATGAAATATTTAAAAATAGATATATGCCCTTTAAATGGGAATTAAAGTTTGAGAAACACTTAATGTGTTTTATACAATATAGGGCTTATTATACTTGCACTAGCCTTCTAATTGGTAAAACTGGTGCCTATAAATTCAGCCTATTTAAAAAATAGCAATAAAATTTTGTTAATACTAGGTCTAAATTAAAGGGAAAATAAACCAATTTAAAGCTTCAACCAATATTCCTTTCTGACCACTACAGGTGATTGGTCTGGATTACATTCTAGTAAATATTCCTATTGATTTAAATAACCCCTAAAGTTGTGTTTTAAATCATGATCAAATACCTGTCATCTGTTCTCCTTTTTCAACACCCTTCTATGTCCCTTGCCCTTAGGTTTGCAACCCCCCAATGCTCCCCACAAGATTTTGCCGACTTCCTTAGAAATAAAATTGATAATATCCACAGCCAGATTGCTGTTCCTCCTAACACAGACATTATTCTGCCTACATTCCTATCTGAGTTTCTGAATTCTTTTTCTCCTGTTACCCAATCTGAAGTTTCTATACTTCTCTCTTCCTCCTGTCTCACTACATGCTTGCTTGACCCCATGCCTTCTTCTTTAATTAAGTGTAGTGATACTGCCCTTGTAACTACACTAATGCGCCTGTAAAACTATTCTCTGTCCTCTGGAACTTTTCCTTCTTCAATTAAAGGAACACTCAGGCCAAAATTGAAAAAAATGCATGTGTTAGTAAATACGAATTACTAACTTTTATTAAATGTATTTTATTTTCAATTTTGCCCATAAAATGAAATATCTTACCTGTTTAGAAGCACTTCCATGTTTAGGATTCCATCTTCATCTGTGCTGCCGACTCTAAGGTGTCCTGGAGCAGAAACTCTTCACAGTTGCGATCCTCTCCTTTCAGCGTGCAGCCCCGGTGCTGGCTTCTCCTAATAGTCACATGGGAGAGCGCCACATCAAGGGGAGATCATCTCACCACTTTGTACAATAGGTTTAAGCCTCTTTTCATGCCTGGGGGTCCACCATTCCCCTTATAATTTTTGGTTTCATTTATTTGAACCATTTCCTGTTCCAGGCCCTCCTTTTACTAGAAAAGCTTCCATAACCAGATTGCATATTCTAGGTATGCCTTCCTAGAGAATTGTACAGTGGCAAAATATATAATGATAATAAGATATAACCGATCCCTTTTCTGATAATGATTAAAAAAATACATTTTTGGCTTCAGTTTGTGCTACAGGTATGGCTTGTTTTTGTATTATACAGTATAGTCATATGTCTGGCTTTTAAGTTAACAGCTTTGTGTAATGTGCATGAACACATAACTGTTGTTCCTTCATTGATGCAATATATAAATATGAACTCTGCTGCATTTTATAAATCAACATCTTGATTTCTAAATGGTTTTTAATTTTTTTCTTACTTAGAATAGTTTCCAGAGGGTCATGTGAAGTTCACTGAACAGACGCTGTATTAAACAGTCTTCAATTTTGCATTGTAGCTTAGCAGTGTTTTATTCCTGAACTGAAAAAGGGATTTCATAAAATAAGCAATATTGTATCTATTTTTATGTAAAGAATTGTGGCGTATTTTTGATGAGACAAAACGGCCTAATTCTAACAACTTATAATTGCTTCTTTAATGAGATTTTTTTTTTTAACTAACAAAAGCGGAATCTAAATTTAAAGGAGAACTAATGCTTGTTTTTACTAGAGGTGATAGGGGAAGCAAATTCTACTTACTGATTACCTTCTTTACTCCAGTTGCTGGCTTCTGCTTTAAGAAACACTAAGGGGGTTATTGACTACTTTCCAAATTGTTGCATAAGGTGTGAATGTGCCAACTATTGATGGTCACACACTACCCAATAGATGGCTACTGTCGACCACGACTTCATTATGAGAATATTTTCTCGGTCATGACTTTACTATTATCACGGTCACGGATTTACTAAGGGAATACTCTGTTTAGTGAATAAGGAGTAGATAATCAGGGTGTGGCCACCTGCAGTGATGAGAATTCTCACTTTAGTCAATAACCCCCTAATTATTTTTTTCTTCTGTTGCAGCACTGCACTTTTCTTCTGGTTAACTCCTCCTCCTCTGGTTAACTCCTCCTCTTCAACATCGCTGATTTTTCTTTATGTGCATGATCAGTAGCAGTCTGAGCATGTGTAGATAAAAATTCAGTAATGTTGAAGATGAAGTGAAGAGTGTCACAGCACTGGAATAGAATAAAAGAAGAATGGTGAAATATCTAAAGCAGGAACCAGTACTATAGAGAAGGAGGTGATCCACATATTAAGAACCAACCCTAGCGAGAATGAATATGAAGCAATCAAACTTCTTTACCTCCTTGCCCATTTGTTGGTTGAGCTTCATGGATTTCTATGAATGTAGTATATTTACTTTCCCAAAAAGAAAAACCATAATAATAATATACTGGATGGTACTTAAAAGCTTTGTGATGAGCCATAATGTAAAAAGTGTGGCATTTGCTTAAAGCAATTTAGTATATGTAGCTAAATATAAATTGTGGGCATCTCCTATGATTACGCTGAAGAAAATATAGATTTCCTGGGGTGCCATTATGCTACATACAATGCAGTTTGATGAGTATTTGTATACAGCTGAAGATATATTTATTTTATACTAACATATAAATTGAGATAACACCTTTAAGATAATCTTAGTTTAACTTGAGGCAAGTAAACCAGGAATAATTATCTATCTAATCTATCTAAACTAACTAATCTACCTAATCTAATGATTACATTAACTCCTAAAACAGTGTCAGGTTACCAAAACCACTAAACCACATCATAATGGTATTTTATATCACCGAGGAAACACGATAGCAGCAAGTGAAAACCAGCCCCTGACTTGATAGTCCTTTGTTTGTGGTACCAAGGTTATTAGTTAGTAGATGCAGGCCATTTGACCTCCTTAAGAGGAACATTAGCTTGGTAAGCTCTGAGTGTTGATAATTAGTGAGTTTAATGCTTTACTATTTATATGGAAACTCTATATGCCAGTTTATTCCCTCACTTTCTTAATGGAAGGACTAGGTATTACCACATGTTCTTAATGTAAACATTGATTTTCTCCAGTGATAAGTGGTTAAATAGCTTTTTTACTTTTCTAAATACTCCCTCTGTTTTGTAAGGACAAGTTATATTGTATATATGTGTATTAAGTAGTCATGTCACCCCATTAATGGCCACTTATCAAGTTTGTGTTGGCATAATTCTTGGCATAGCCAAGTTTGTGTTGGCATAATTCTTGGCATAGCCAAGTTTGTGTTGGCATAATTCTTTCTAGATCTTTCTCCTAGCAGTAAATTGTACAGTGGAAACAATATACCCTATTTTCTTTGTGCAATTAAAGTCCATTGTGCAAAAAAGTACATTGAAGACTTGAAATTTGCAGAATAGCATCACATGCTTTTAATATATAGTCCAAAAGTACTCCAGATTCCTCTCCATCAACGTTTCGCTCATTTTTACACCCACCTCATTTGTCATGTAGGTGCCTAGTCACCAAATATGTCAAGGTCATAGGCATGCGCACAGGGTGTGCCCGGGCACACCATAATGGCAGCACACAGGATGATACATCGCGTATAAAAATGCCAGTGTGAACCTAGCCTTAAATATTTTTTTTCTTTAGGGGCACACCCTAATGAAATGGCCTGAGCACACCTATAGTCAAGGTTAGTTGTAGTGTGCCAAACTCCCACATGTTTTCTGCATAGCTTTGTGTCTTCCACAGAGACACTGTATTTGCTATTACAATAGAACAGAGGTCGGCAACCTTTTGGTCTGAGAGAGCCATATATGTGCGGCTCTCAGCCCTTTTGAATCCGGAGCCAGTGACGTCAGCGGCTTTGGATTGGCTAGCAACCCAGAAGCGCTGAGAGAGCTTTGTCTCTCTACAGTGATTGCCGGCGATTAGCAGGCAGATTGTTACGAGCGGTGCATGTATGTGAGCACTGCTCGTTACAATCAAAGTGCCAGATGCAGCCATCAAAAGAGCCACATCTGGCTCTAAATCCATAGGTTGCTGACCCCTGCAATAGAATATCATTTATAAAGCTTAAAAATAAAAGGCAACAAATAGACTCCCGAGTACACCACTTACAGTATGGACCAAGAAAAGTTAGATGGTCCTTCATCCAGTTTTCAATCCATTTGCTTCATCCAGTTTTCAAGCCATTTGCAAGCTGTACTTTCTGTACCATTTTACTTTTAGAATGCATCAATTATTATTAGCGCATAAAGTAAACTGGCAGGGATGCCAAGAAAAAAGCTCTATTAGAAAACAACCTTCATATGTCCTGTATTTAAAAACAATTCAATTTCTCCAGCAAGCAGTTAAACCACTCTATACCAATAGCGTGCTGCAGGGCTATTTTATATATCATGGAAAGTAAGCATAATGTTTAGGAAAATTACATGCCGATTTACTTTTTCATTAAATCTTAACCAAATTTATTTATATTGATATAAGAATTAATAAATGAGGATATCAGTCCGGTAGAAACCCAAGGATTTTAAGGTACGTCATCGATAATGACCTATAGGACATAATCTATAATGTTTTAAAAATTGCACCTGCCAAATGTGGCTGAAAGAAACAAATGACATAAGCCAGCTAAGGGCAGTTGTTGCAAGTCCACTCTTTAAAGGCTGAAATTTAATAAATTCAAAAATATCGATATCGCTATATCGATCATTTCGACCCGGTATAGAGATATCTAATAGTAATGTATACATTTGTTTACCACAATAATCGATTTTTTCCAATATCGTGATATCAAATTTTCACATATAACCTATTGCTTATATTATCATACTTAACAGTTTTGTAACTTTTGCCACTTGCAAAGCACTAAAGTGATAGAGTTCCTTAAAAATATCTCTCAATCTTTTATAAATTTGTGTATATTATTCTATTTTAAAGTAGATTCAATTTATCAAGGCTTTCAATATGGCTGAATTTGTTCACTTGTTTTTGCAATGCTACAATGAACTGTGGCGGTTCTGGAATTGTACAGCACCTTACCATAAAAGCACAGGCTAGCAGCAGAACATGGGTTATATTTCGTGACTCTATCCTCTGGAGTGAGCCCTTGCACTGGTTCTGAGGATTATGGGCATTATAAGTAGCGTTGCGGTGTGAAACATGGGCTTCAGGTACTTTAGTGTTAAAATACAACAGCAACGTTTATTTAACTTATCACACACACAGGAGAAGAATGTAGAAACAATATAACAGATGCCGGCACAAAAACTTCCTTGATTGGTATATTCAACATGTAGCTGACCCTATAGGATTGTCAACCCAGGGTACTCATAATCAATGCTGGAATTGTGGCTCTTGGAGGTGCACTGTATCTTTAAAGGAATCCTCCGATGCACTGGCTCTTTACTGTGGCTCTAGTCACTAGAACTGGATCCTTATGAAATAAGACATGGGGGCTGGATTTCCCAACCCAGCATCACATAGGGGTGCTTACTCTTTAAATATGTTATATGAGCATATAACCCTTTAATATGGGGAACCATATCCTTTCCAGTCCCTACTTGATGCAAGGTAGGCCTCAGGTGCTCCTGTTGTGGAGCAGGGTCCTTCCCCCGTGCTCCACGAGGTTCAACTGCGCAGAACCTAAGATGGCGCAAAGATACTTTGCACCTATGCGTCGCCATTACAGGGCATCACAAGCCCTTACAACAATAGATCTGAGCAGCTGGAAGGCATAGAAGCTGGCAGCTGTAGGGAGAAGTACATTGGGGAGGAGCTTAAAACTCCAGATGTGCGACAGCTACAGGAGAGCACTGCAGCACTCAAGCAGGTAGGGGGGCCTGGAGGGGGTCCCTACACTTTCATAATTCAGTCGTCTTTTCAACCTTTTCCAGTTTCTAACTTTTCTTTTTAGCAGTTATCAATACTTTACACTGTATTCTATGTGTGGTCTCATCAAAGTTTAGTGTAATAGTTCAGTCTCCTCTCTACACAGCACTTCTGCAAGTGGTTCCACAGGGCGTACAAGGAAATGGTGTCTAGAGCTGATATCAGTTTTTGTGGATAAGAGTAGCAAGAAGCCAGCAGTCAGAAGATGCAGCAGGACACATTCCTGCAATGCTAGTTAACAAATCTAAGTTAGCTTTTAGACAAAAGTCTTAGTTCTTCTTTAACTCTCACAGAATATGCCTTTTACAAAAATACCCTTTAGATAGAATATATTTCTTTTTATACTGTTATATCACACGACCTGCTATTTTTCTAGCTTTCATTATGACTTTTTATAATGAAGCTGTTTTTTTTTCGATAAAAATGTAATCGAAAGCATCTTTCAATATAATTTAATAATATAATTTAATAATGTTCTACACTCCCAACCTGAAATGTATGTTGAACGTATAATGTATAACGTTTATAATTCGTGGCAATTGGCACACTGTGTTAATAATAATTTAAATGTCAGAAGTTTTTGACTGTATTAACAGTTTGGGGAAAACATGAGATTCAGGACCTAATTTAATTACCATAAGCTTTTAAACTCAGCACCAGGTGCTGGAATTCAGACTAGACTTTTCTACTTTTAATACTCTGATGTTAGCACTGTCATCCCTTCAATGTTTTATCCATGTCTTTATTCTACGTCTATTCATTGTTTACTGCTCCATAGTAATGCATGGTAATGTCTCCCTCTAGTGGTCTTCCTATTCCCATAGCAAGCAGTGTAGCTATTGCACTTGGCACTTTGCTATAGCTCCTTGTGAGCCTCCATAGTTTTCCCTTGTACCTTAGTTAGGAAGTCACTCCCCTGAGGATCCAGATTTGCTATGTGTGGTGAGGAGATAACAGGATCTTTATCCATCCACATTCATCTGAGCTCATGTAAATGTGTTAATAAATCTAATCCAGCATTGCAGAACCACATATGGTTATGTATTTCTATAGTTAACATTGTTTTCATAGTATATACGTTAGTTAGCTTTGTTCCATGCTTGCACTACCCCACCGTTTGTACCACCAGCAGCTAGGAGGTTATATATTGCTTATGTAAATATCTTCCATAGCGTATAGCATCTTATGCTTACTCATATGTATATATGTACTTTTCAATGTATGTAGTTAATTGTGTTACTATAGGTTAGTAAAGAATTATTCCTTTGTGGACCCTGTTCCTGACAGTGAATTGTTCTGGGAGTTTATCTGGCTGTCACAATTATGTCCTCTGCACTCATAAGAATGACAGCACAAGCACACTTTGCAGTAGCTAACCAACATAAACTTAAAGTGCACCTGTCAACTCAAAACTGTAATATTAACTTCGATTCTACTAATAAAATAAACGTTTGTAAATATATATGTGTTAAAAAAATGTAGCTTGATACAGCGTTCCTCTGTCATCTTCCCTGTCAGCCCGACTTTTCTTATCTGAGTCAAGTGATGATGATTGACATTACAGCTTCACCAATCAGATCCCTTAAATCATGATCTAGCAGATATCTGATTGGGAAGAGCTATAATGTCACTCATCATTTAGCCCCGCCCAACCAACTCGGGAAAGAAAAGTCAGGCTGACAGGGAAGATGACAGAGAGAAATGATGTATAAAGGTACATTTTTTAAAATACATTTATATTTACAAAAATGTTTATTTCATTAGTACAACTTAAATTAGTATTAGTTTTGAGGTGACAGGTGCACTTTAAGGCTTATTCAATGTAACATACAATAGTGTACAAGACATAATTTGATATCTGTTTAGAGCCTACTAATGGAACATATGCGACTAGAGTCACCATTGAAGACGGGTCAGGCAGAGGTCACCCAAGCCCTTAAAAGAAGAAGTAATGGTATGGCTAATTACTAAATGCTAGCTTTCTATAATTATATTGGCAGTCATTAACAGTATTTTTAGCTTGTTATAGTTCCTAATAATGAGACAGGGTATAGGAAACAACAGGCAACATGATTCTTGAATTAAGATAATGCAAGGATTCTATAATCACACTATACAATATATACCCCATGTGTTCATTCTAGTATTACATATTTACTGTGCCATGGTAAGACGTAATTATTTTCAGCTTTATGTTGATCCTTGAAATCCATAAAACAATGTACAGTATGAGCCTATATACTTTTTAACTTATTGGAAAATTCTAAAAACTTTGCCATAAAAGTAAAAAATAAATTCAGAGAAGCTGCATGTAAAACTATGGTTTAATCAGATGTAGCAACACAACTGAACTGAAATGAAGGTTCTTCAAAAGCAAATCAGAGCATACATAGTGTATATTGTATATAGAAAACCCTCTGTTCTTCTGTGTATTGGTGAGTATACAGTGCCCATAATGCTATGCAACATAAGTGTTGCATGGCACTATTACCCAACAACGACCCATTACAACCTGTAGCATTTGAATTGTGGTTCATATCAGCAAAAAGAAGGATTTAAAAATTTTTTAATCAAGCTGTCAAGAAGCCTTCCATGATTACAGAGGTAGTGACTGCCATCTGTCTATTCAGTAATAGAAGGATAGTTTATAATGTCCATTTTCAAAGCATTACTACATATTCTTGCCCTGTCCTATTTATGTTAAATTGCAAAGTCAAAAAATGATTTGGATCTTGATAAATACTGATAGGACAAAAAAAAATAAAAACTAGATAAAAATAAGAGTTGGACATGTAGAAGACTTTCAACCCAATATAAATATGCCAGTTTAAATCAACAGTTCTCAATTTCAAGCCAAGTACATTACATCTATTGATTTGACTTCTTTACAAAAATAAAGTGTTAGTTGAATGAAATCTATGCAGGAATTTAGTACGCTACAAGTTGACCAGGACATATTCAATAACATACATGACAAATAAGTTTTGGGGGGTAATTGGAATATAAACGTGTAAATTCTATAGCTAACGATGGCTGTACACTGCCCAATAGACAGCTACGACTCCATTATGGGAATGTTGTCGCGGTCATGACTTTACTATGGGAATCCGCTGTTTAATTAATAAGGAGTAGAGAATCAGGGTGTAGCCACCCAATGTGATGAGAATTCACTTCCAAAGTCTAATTCTCACTTTAGTCAATAACCTAAATCTTGTTTTTTGTATGTTTATTAGATTGTGGGAAATTTACTGTAATCCATCGCAGGGAATTTATAATAATAATAATCTTTCTGCATTACACTTTTTCTACTTTAACAGGATATAAGGTTGTGCAGAATAATAATTATATGGAAAACAACAGACAAACAGTAGAAATGTACAGTGAAAAGTAAAGCTTTGATTTTTGGTTATCTTTATAGTTTAGTACTATATAGACTTCTTGTAGGATATACTTGTAGGATATAATAGAAGAGTGATGTCAGTCTTCTTCCACATATTACTGTATACTTTTTCTTTAATAGTCTGTGGAGATATGCTCCAAAATAGATCTTTTGTGATAATGGAAAATTGATTAAGTAAACCTGTACTGTCATGGAAGAATTGATAGCTTAAAATTGATTTAGAGTTTTTTGTAACTTAGTTTTCTTCTGAATATATTTATTTTTAACACCGATACCAGCAAAAGCACTCTATTTGTGATCCTGTAGCTATTTATTATTTTAAATAGCTACTTCACTCTACCTACCTTTTTCTTGTATTAGCTTTCACAATACATGCATGGGTAAAAGTTTTTAAACTCAGAAAGACCACTCTGGGGGTTATTCACTAAAGTGCGAATTCGAGTGTCAAATTCGCAAACAACAGATTCCCATAGCAAGTCCGATACAATTTCCCCATAGTAAAGTCACGACTGCGACAATATTCTCATTATAAAGACGCGACTGCGACAGTAGCAGCCTAATGCGAGTGTCTTTATCTGACGAATTTGCACCTATACGTAACAATTCGGACTTTAGTGATTAACCCCCCCTTGGTCTTTCCGAGTTTACCTGGAGAAATCTCGCATTGTTCTCACAAGGTTTCGAGATCGAGTTTTTTTATCCCGATTTTTCAAAACGTTCGATGGAAAGGTAGCACTGTTATTAATGTAAAGTATGGCTACCTTTCAATCCAAAAAACAAATTTTGAAAAATTGAGAAATCTTGCAAGAACAATGCAAGATTTCTCCCGATAAACGCAGAAAGACAAATGGGGGTTATTCACTAAAGTCTGAATTGTTGTGTATAGGTGCGAATTCGCCAGATAAAGACAGTTGCAAAAGGCTTCTATTGTCGCAGTCGCATCTTTATAATGAGAATATTGTTGCAGTCGCATCTTCATTATGGGGAAATTGTCACAATCTTAACTTTAAAAAATTGCTACGACTTTACAATGGGGAAATTGTAGCGGATTTACTACGGGAATTCACTGTTTGCAAATTTGACAGTCGAGTTCGCACCTTAGTAAATAACGTTCCCAGAGTGGTCTTTCCAAATTTAAAAACTTTCGCCCATATAATTATCCTAGTTGTTTTTTGTGGGTTGTGGGTTATTTGACTATTGCTTTGTACAGTAGGTATATATGTGGTACTGAGCTGTCTGCTTCAGTAATTCTATTGCCATTGATTTTCACACTGTTTAATGATAGATCAATATTAGGAAATGTAATAAAAAAATTAAAAGAAATGTAAAGTATTTAATACAAAGGAGGATTAATTTTTTTTTATTACAGATAGATCTAGATACGTTGGAGGCTTGAGCAGGAAAGTGGAAATGAGATTTTAGTTGACAAACTTAACTGTAGCAACCAACCACATAAAAGGCTGGTACATACAATGAGGATGCTTGGACTGGGGGAAAATGTGTGTAAGTGGGTTAAGTAACTGGCTCAGTGGTAGAAAACAGAGGGTGGTTATAAATGGTACATACTCACACTGGGTTACTGTTAATAGTGGGGTACCCCAAGGGTCAGTTTTGGGTCCTCTTCTCTTCAACATGTAGGGAAACTCCGGCACTCCAATGTAGTAAAAACCAGCAACGTTTATTGATCCATTTTAAAATCCAAGCATCAAGGTTAAAAACAAAACAAAAAACAAAACAAATAGCACCCCTTGACGCGTTTCGTGCAGGAGCGCTTAGTCATAGATGAGGTGCTAACAAAAAATCGGGTATAAATAGGAGTAGAACTTACCATGGGACAGGTGTGCAAAAATCATCCAATCAGTAATCCAAGTAATCAGTATAAGCTATATATCTCCATCAGCACCAAGTAATGTGTTTCACATATGCTGAAACCGGGTAACCGGTGCAAGTTAGTGAACCAATGAGAAGATTGTATGGATGCCGTGTAATAACCAATGTTATAGGTCGAAAATGGTGTCAATCACTAAAAAGACACACATGACCATCAAATTGTGGGATGTGTCAGTGAATAATAATTGGTTAGAGCGGCAGTCAATCAATGATGCAGCCTTCCATGTTTCTAGACTTAAAGGGAATTAATGGGGATGGAGAGATCGCAGATTGAGTAAACATATAAGAAATTAGTTTACATGCACACCCGGCCAATGGGTTGATACTCGGACAACAACAACAGTAATTAAAACATATGAAAACAAGAGTATTTGTATTAGTTGAAATAAATGTGTTAGTCTAAAGAACTTTGGACATTGTTCGAATATTAACATAATATGGCAACACTGATTATAAAATTCAATGATACGATATGCAGCTAAGTATACAGTACATATATTTATAAACAAAGTCACAAAGAATAACATGTAAACAGCAACAGACCATATATATGGGAAAGAATGGATATAAACACCTGAATGACCAATCTGAATTAAAAAATTGACATTAAGTCAAATGGTCATATATATAAATAGAAAGAAAGAAACGGCCATATAAACAAATGGCCATATGTATAGAGGTACATATAAAAGGAGTAAACAACATTGCCAGGAATGGATATTATTGTATTGCTCCTATATTATAGATGTGACTAAATGTGACATATGGAATGAAGATGGTGTGTGAAAAAAATAAAAATGTGAATGTAACTTGTTGCGTGGTGACATGGTATGGAAAAGGGGGGGGGGGAGAGTGTGGGTGGTGGTGGGAAGTCAATTATCAGTGAAATTTCACTGATAATTAATTCACTTCCCCCCCCCCCCTTCCCCTACCACACCTCACTTCCCCCCCCCCTTTCCCCCCCAACCCAACTAACTGCACAGACGCCATCCACCACCCACACTCAGCATCTATAATATCTGAGCAATACAATTCTCTGTGTCTAGAGAAAAGAAAGTTTCTGCACCAACCTCAAAGTGGGTTCTTTACTGTAAGAGCAGTGAGGTTATGGAACTCTCTGCCTGAAGAAATTACCATGGTTGATTCCATTAAAAAGTTTAAAAGGGGTTTGGATGCTTTCCTTCAGTGTAAGAACATTATAAGTTATGGGCACTAGAAAACTGAAGGTGGGATCTTGATCCAGGGAATTATTCTGATCCTTCAGTGTAAGAACATTATAAGTTATGGGCACTAGAAAACTGAAGGTGGGACCTTGATCCAGGGAATTATTCTGATCCTTCAGTGTAAGAACATTACAAGTTATGGGCACTAGAAAACATGAGGTGGGACCTTGATCCAGGGAATTATTCTGATCCTTCAGTGTAAGAACATTAGAAGTT
>WMED01007513.1:0-16093 GCA_019650415.1 Pipa parva
GGGTTCCTATTGGCTCCTGTGACTGATCGGGTCACAGGAGCCCTCCTCTTTGCATGGAGGTTGTCAGCCAGGACTCCCTCTCTGCCAGATCCAGCGCTCCACCGGCAAAAAAAAATGCCTGGTGGAGCGCAGGACTGGGGGCCGCAAACTAGCGTCCCGAGGGCCGCGAGTTTGAGACCCCTGGTATAGTACATGTTATTTACTATAGTTGAATAGAAAAATCACCTTGTATATTAGTGCTAAATAGGACAGAAATTTTGATACCACCTATATCGATATTTATAAAGCCCATTCTGACCTTTTTGAGGTAGCAAAAACCCATTATTGCCTATGGAGTTGGTTGAGCAATTTTTTCTAAGTCAGATCAGTTTCCTCGGCAATATCGATCTATAGTGATTGGAAAGGAAGGCCATTGAAACAGTGTAAAGTATGGTGGTTTTAATGCATTATCGATACAGATCTTTTTTGATATTAGAAATTTTATATACCCTTATATCAATTGGACAATATTTAAAATGCAGCAAACCATCATTAATCACAGAGAGATGTTCTGGTTCTTTACCTTTGGTACCACAATTCTCAAGGGATTATATTGCCGGTGGGACCTGTATTGTTAAATTTAACATAACACAACATTTTATGTTAGTGTGTTTTTCTCCCTGGTAATTGTGATGTCATTTAATTTGAATATTTTCTGATTGGTGGATATGGTTTTAAGTGTGTTTCTATTGCTGCATCCATTCTGCTTGGTTTCCACCTGCTTCGAAGAGGGTCAAGGCTAATTATTGTTCCAGGTTGCTCTTTAAGAGTTTTATCTGGTATATATTTATACTTTTAGATTCACAACAGCGTAAATATAAAATCTCGGACCGCAAAATTAACTCTGCAGTAATAAGTTCAGTCCCGAAAAAGATGTATATTTAATAGAGCCTTGAGTCTACTGTATTGAATTATCTCACCTCTTCAAAAATGTACGCCTACCACGATTTTGTGTAAAATGCTTTTTTTTTCTTCCTAACAGAGTTTTTTTTTGCCTTTCCTTAGATAGAGGCAAAAAATATTCTCTGCCCACACAAAGTCATTTGTACACAAAAATTGCATTCCACATTGACCTCTATCCACTACAGATATAACTACATGATTGCAACAATTTTATGTTATAACATATTGTTGCTCAAATGTTGGCTTTGCAAGTGAAGGGTTGATAATCAACTCCAGTTTGTTAAGAAGTAGCTTACTGTTGTGAGGGTTTTCATTTATTTATTAGTTTCCATTCAGGACTTACATTTTATTTATTTATTTTTTTCCCCTAAGTAAAAAGTAAAGATTTTTAGACACTTGCTCTTTTTTATTCAAGACTTTCCTCTTATATCCACAAAAGAACATAACACATTTTAAATATTTTATTGCTCCAAATAGGTTTTAGTGCTAAAGAGTAAAGTCATACTGTAAAAAACATAATTCATGCAACTTTTATGCTCCATCTAGAACAGCAAATCCAGCTCAAACAAATTTCTTACAAGTTCAACGGGCTGTAGATGTACATATTTTATTGCCACAAGAAATCCTAGTCTGCTTATTGGCCATCAGAGAAAAGAATCACCAAAGAATCTAAATACATTTATTATTCATACATCTTTTAGAGTTAGTGTTATCCTACTTAATTCAGTGGCTGGGCTTTCATAAATACTACATTTAGTTAATTGCAATAAAAACTATATTGGCTTGTTTTGATAATGATTCAAAGGATCAGCACAGCATTTATGTATTTATGGATGGAATAGAGAGCTATCAGAGCTCTTGTGGATTTTTTTTTTTTTTTTTTTTTTGCAAAACAAGATTTCAAAAGCTTTGCATTTCATCTATAAATAAATGCTACAAAAGCCAGTTAAAATGTACCACCTCTAACAACCAGTCTTCTATGCTATAGAACTAACAGCAATTAACACTTTATTCTTCATAAAAACGATGTCGCTGATTTTATATACGGACATGGTTGGCTTGGATTACATTTCATCTGACTAGACATGTGCTTGAATATATGCCTGGTTTGCTTTTATATTTTTATTCTCATTTTAATTATTTATAGTATATGACATTTTTATGCATATATAGCGACGCTGAATAAAGTAAAGGGAAAACATTTTTGCATTAAGCGGGTTTATTTCATTTTAATAATCTTGATTTTTATTATTTTTTTGAATGAATGAACAAAAGCATAAATTATTTTGTCCCAGCCTTTTATAAAAATACATTTTGCCTAATCTCACAGCCGACAAGCAGTTTCAGTACTTCATATCCATAATTGTTTAAAAGCACTCCTCATTGTTCTTAGAGTAGAGCAAAACAATTTGTCAAAATTTTATCACATTTCTACATTTTAAAACTTCTTGAATCATGACAGGAATAACAGATTTTTATTTTAGATTTCTGAGCTGGAAATCCGCTAGCCTAGAACAATGCATTTCTTCACTGACCAAAGAGAATGACATGGCAGAAACAAATTGGACAAAGCAATGACCCTTTTATGAGAAACAAACAATGAAAAAAATACCTTTGGCCTATAATTCTCCTTTCATTTAACTGGTAAAAATATTCTCCAATGATCTTTTCCTATTTAGTGGTGTAGTAAAGTTATTATGACTAATTTTCTCTATTCCAAGTCTGACTCACCTAAAATCAGTAACTATTGCACCTTTGGTACTGGACCCCCCCCCCCCCAATATTTTTTATGGCTCTTACTTCTCAAAATTTCTCTCAAGTGACTTATTCTACCCTGGTCTCATATTAATTAATTAAATCACAAAATGTTAGCATATGGCAGTAGGGTGGCTTAGTGGTTTGCACTGCTGCCTTGCAGCACTGGGTCTACCCAGGACACCATCTGTATGGGGTTTGGATGCTCTCCTCATATTTCCTTTGACTTCCTCTACGTACTCTGTCTCACAGAATCTAAAAAACATATTTGATTCATTGAAGCCTGGCTTAATTGACTATGGTCTGTTACTGTGTGAGTGGTTGTGCAGGGAAAACTTCACAGGACAGGTACTGAAGTGAATGGTTAATCTTTGTAAAGTGTTGTGGAATATATCGATATATTTATTTGCTTCATCAAATAAACTGGAAATGTATCATTTGGTAGGCCTCTTTCATAGTAAAGTGGTAGAGAAACAGTAGAGTCAGAATGGGGTGCAGCACAATTTAACTGAATTAGGTATCTCGTATCCTGTCACTTAAATAGTACTATCCTCTTAGTTTATATGTATTAGTGTTGCTATGGATACTGTCTGTACATTGTTTCCTTTGTGCTTCTTTTGAACTTGCAATCACTGCTCAGAACTTTCCAAGATGCTGGCTGGAGAGGAGCTCCCATTTGCCAAGAGAAAACTCATATAGAGCAAGAACTGAAAACAGGATATAGAAATATTTCAACTTTCTGTTTACTGAGCTACTCATTTAGGGCGAAATTGATTAAAATTGGTAAATTACCGATATCGCAATATCGATAGCATCGATGTCGCGATATTGGAATTTTATCGATATCGTGATATCAGATTTTACCGATATCGATATTGCGATATCGGAATTTCAGCCATTCTGCCATTGAAATCAATGGGATATTTATCAAAGTCAAAAAGGTTTTTTAAAGGCCTATTGCTGGAGGAACAGTCTTTATTTTATTATGTCGGTATTGCCTATTTTAAAATACTCTTTTTGCCATGTAAGAAATAACTTTTTTATGCATTTTTTTATATCAAAAAGTTATTTTCGATCTTTAAAAATCAGGAAAATGCTTGATAAATAACCCCCAAAATGGCTCAGCCGAAATTTGATATCGTGATATCGGAAAAATTCCGATATCGCAATATTGATGCTATCGATATCACAATATCGGTAAAAATCCCTTCGATATCGCGATATCTATGCTTTCGTTTTTAATAAATTTCTCCCATAATTAGTGTCATTGTGTACTTTTGCCATTATGCTAAAAATAACTTATTTGGCTACTCTCACTAATACCATATTTGCAATGGAAAAAACTACATAAATATTAGATTATGCCTCTGTGAAGAAAATACACAGAAAATGTAAATTAAATTAATTTGTATCAAAAATAACTTAACTATGTGTAAAAAAATGCAGTCAAAAGACTCTATAATAACTGCCATGTAAGGTGAATCTGCTGTAACAAATCTTGGTGATGAGGTCTTATAAATACCTGGCCTTTTATCAAGCATTAATGATGCATAAATTACTAAACATAGTTAATTCAGAGAATGATTCCAATAGAAAAGTTGTATCTTACAGCTTACAGGTATCAATGAAGTTAACAATAATGATCCTGTAAGATGTTTGGAACCAACTAGATGACTATAAACAATTATGTTTTACACTGAGATTTACAGTTTCTTAGACACAATAACTTAATCAAAATGTATTTGTACGTGGACATCAGCATGCGCATTAAAGGAATTCCCCTCCCGGCGAAGAGACTCGAGTGCTCTCGCCGGGAGGGGAATCCCTTTAATTTCGCATGCTGATGTCTGTGTACAGGACATCAGCATGCGCATAACACCAAGTGCGAAGTGAGGCGAATGCTTCACGGCTCACTTCGCACTATGGTGAATGAGGGCCTCTGTTGGAACCATTTTTCGGATTACTGCAGCCAAAAAAAAGCAAGTTTAGTTAATTTAATTAATTTAGCGCAACGCTTCAGATGAGACCTGTGAAAAGGCAGAAATACAAAACCATGTTACTTTAATATGTTTTATATTATGATAACTTCATGGTCTAGAGTTAATACTGTACATATTTAAATATGCTGCTAAGTAATCATAAAGATAAGAAAAGACTGATCTTTGTGTTTTATCTTGTCAACCAAAATAGTATTAACGATACACATTTTAATTGATATTACTAATAATTGTTCATGAATATTGACAGTTTAGTTCACACTGTACTTTATTAAAAAGATGTAATTTTAGAACTTTTGCTACTGCTTCACCATAACCTAGTTCCTCCTTGCATAAATTGCTCACTGTTTACATGAATCAGACAGAACAGCTGCAATTACACTTTCACACCTTTAAAATCAAATCTGTGAGAAGATGCAATCTGATGTGTGCGTTTATTATTCACTGTACATAAAACATGGTAGGAAGGAACATGTATGGAAAAGCGGGGTCTACAAATTCTGCTGAAATTTCAGATTTGACAAAGTAAGGAGTGAAGGAAGAAAAAGAAAAGAAAGAGAAGCGAATGAGAGATTGAATCAAGTTACTATAGAGGAGAGGTCTCCAGGTGAATTGGGATTTGATTTGGTGTGGAGTAAACAAGAAACCTAACAGTGCAGAACTACTAGTCCAGTCTAGATTCTTGAAACAACACATCCATTCTCTGTTTATATACAAACACAGGCAGCAAGACATGTTGATCCAAAGTAACAGTTGCAGTTTAGAAAAAAAAAATCGTTCTCCAGACAAGAATGTACGTTGTTATTTACTCTTCTTTCATTTCTTCTTTAATATTAACAGTGCTGATGACACATCAGTATTTCATGCAGCGCTTTGCATAGATGAACCTTTCTCTTCAGTCCCAGCCTTTCCTTGCACAATTACACTATACTCAATTCATTTTAATAAGATTCTTGAATGTTGAATGAATGTTTGCAAGCGCCGTACAAAATGGAAGTAGGAATAGGTTACAAAATAATGCTAGTATGACTTGACATAAATAAGAACTCAGTATAGCTACCAATCCAGGAATCTCCCTTCGCCTCTACCATGTAGGTTTGCTTACATTTTCATAGCCAGAACTATCTTAGATAAACACTGAGAATACACAGTAAAGAATCTTATACAAATACTTAGAACAATGACAGTGTGTTACTTTGCTATTACTTATGGGTGCATACATAGTTCTTTCAGTTTTACATTGACAAATATCTCTTAGAATATGTCATTGCAAGTCAACTGCTATGTTGACTTTAGCAAATATATTTGCACAAAAAAGGGAAAAATATAAAATCAAGGTTGTTGGTATAGGAAAGATTTCAATATCATCGTCATTGTTTTACAAATGGATGGGAAGGGCAAACTCTTCTTAAAGAATAAATTGTGACATTGACTCATGAAGTTAATTTTAAACTTCATTAACATTGCAACAGTTTTCTAAAACCACAAACTTCTTTTAAAACATCTTGCACAGTACCAGACTCTTCCTCATTATCTATTACAAAGAAAATAGAATAAAGAAAAATATTAACAAGAGAATATTAAGACGAAGAGTCACACAAGTGACTACATTAGACTGTCCACTGGGTAAAGCAGCTCAAACCAAGAAATGTTAGGATTTGGATCCCCCTCAGCTCACCAAGTGCAGATTATTCAATCATTAAGAGAAAGGTGACCAGTAGAGACCCCCTTAGAGCTATGAAGACCCTCTAGGCTGTCCTACTAGGTTTTAAAAAACTCGTATGCATTGCACCGATGTGAAAATTCTAGGTAGTATTTACTAACACTAATATTTTTTCTTCCTCTGGGTACTTTATTATAGCAGAAGCTAACAAGGTTGAGACTATTATATTATATATTATTAATATTTCTAATAATACTGGACTATATGTATATATATATATATATATATATATATATATATATATATCAGGGATGGCGAACCTATGGCACGTGTGCCACAGAGGGCACGCAGAGCCCTCTCTTTTGGCACGCGAGCCATTGTCATACCCTGCCTTCAGTACAGGCAGCGGACCCAATCTAACAGTTTTCAGGCCAGATCCATGGCCTGCACTGAAGAAGCGCACACGAGCAGGGGAGTTCGCCTCCCCCAACGCGTGTGAGCTCATCCCCCCAGCGCTGGCATGATGACGTCACTCACCAGTGCCGGCACTTCGGGGGATGCGCTCGTGGGTGGCGTAACCTTTTTGGCACTCCGTGCCAAATAGGTTCACCACCCCTGATATATATTCACTTAGACCTGTTACTTGGTAAATAATGTACTTTAACACATTAAGAAAAAATTACTGGACTCCTAGGGGGCAATTCACGATTGTGTGAAGTGAGCTCCAAATCCTTTGCCTCACTTCACGCATGGTGTTATGTGCTTGCTGATGTCCTGCACGCGGATATCAGGGAGCGCTTTAAAGGGATTCCAGTCTCGGCGAGGCAACTCTTTTGGTCTCACCGAGACTGGAATCCCTTTAGAGTGCTCGCTGGTGTCCGCGTGCAGGACATCAGCGAGCGCATAACAGTCAGTGCGAAGTGAGCCGAAGGATCCGCACCTCACTTCACACAATTGTGAATTCTCCCCCTAGTTGTTAATACTTAGTAAAAGAATAAAGAAAATGAAAAAACAAATATACAAATGAATATTATTGTGTACTGCTTATTGTGTTCATACATTATAAGTGAAAAAAAAAATACTTTTGTGAAAAAATGACCCTAGTGATTGAAGTGTCAAGAAAAAAATATTTGCACTGCTTGATGTACTGGTGTCATTTACTACTATTTGATAGTGTTCCTGAAAGACATTACATGTATCCACACCAAACATGCCCACACTATTTTGTAATACTGTTACCAAAACAGATATCTGTTGACACTTTCCTTGTTGGTGTTGCCAAAGACCAAATACTATGTTGTTCAACTTGAAACAAGCTAGTTATATGGGAATTTCCAACAAATACAGTATGTCTATGCATGTATGTACTGTATGTATAATTTTATTAATAAAGCACCACAAATTTACACATTGCTGTACAATTCAGCAATACAAGTACAGTACAGATATGGGAAACGTGCATTAAACAATATGAATAAAATATCACAAGGATACATCACTTAAAGTGCTAGGTTGTGGTTGACATAAGAAGTTGGAGGTCCCTGCCCTGTAGAGCTTACAATTTAAATGGGAGGAAGACTTACATTCACAGATAGAAGAGCCGTACAATGTGTTGAGACATAGGTCAAAAAATACAAATAATTAGGTCAATGTAAGGAATACTTACCGGCATTCGTTCCAGCGCCGGGTTCTCCCTGCTAGTGCACTATGTGTGCGCACTGCCGGTGCTTTGAGCGCGCGGTCATGTGATGTGGCCGCTTTGACGTCATGGGGGCATGCTCCTGGTGCGCACAGAGGCAGGAGCGCGCCTGGTGCGCACAGAGGCAGGAGCGCACCTGCCTCTCTGCCTATATAAGGCAGACGCGTTCCATTCCCGGCGCCTGATTATAAATATAAATACAATATTGTATTTGTGGGCTCAGTTAGTGTCAAGTTTAAGTATTAAAAGTTACAGCCTGTTATTGCTGGTTCCTGCCATCGCTGGTGTCAATCTGTATCTGTACCAGAGTCCTGTGTCCTGAGTCTGTTCCTGAGTCTTGTACTTTGCCTGTACTCCTTTAAACCAACATTGAACAGCTGCCTTAGGGGTCGCAACCTGGGTACTCTCAGCAGCAAAGCCTAGTATCCCCTTGCGGGGGTTAAAGGTGAAGACCGGAGAGTACCTTAGACTCCGCGCCCTAAGGACAGCTAGCGCCAAGTTCATTGTGGTTATTACCAGCAACTTCCTTCTCCTCAACCTTACGGTACCAAACTATAACAGTCAATAAATACAGATATTAAGCATGAATAACTAAATATAAAATATATACATAAAAATCTGTGATAAAAATCAATGCTAGTTGCTCTGAAAGATAGGACTTCAGTTTGGTTTTGAACATGGAGAGGGAATGTTCCTGGCGAAGACAAAGAGGTAGAGAATTCCAGATGTGGGGGGCAGAGAGAGAAAAGGGTTTAAGATGAGAAAAGGCAGTGTTAGTACATGGCAAGCAAAGCTGATTGCTTTGAGGAGCATAGTTGACGACAAGGAATGTACGGGCATACAAGTGAGTTTATGTAGGGTGGGGCAACAGAGTGAAGTGCCTTAAATGTCAAGAGAAGAACACTCTAAATGATTTGTTTACTTATGGGGAGCCAGTGAGTAGAGAGTGATTGGGAGAAAGGCTGTCCCCTATGGGGAGAGAGAATTCTGACAGCAGAATTTAGAATAGACTGGAGAGGGGAGAGGTAGGAAACTGGAAGGCCAGATTGAAGAACATTGCAGTAGTCCAAGTGGGATAGGACGAGAGCATGCATGAGGGTATCAGCAGTGGAGCGAGAGAGAAAGGGGCAGATCTTGGCAATGCTGCTAAGAAAAAATTGACAGGATTTAGCAGTGGAAGAGATGTGTTTAGTGAAGGAAAGAGCAGAGTCAAAAGTCACTCCAAGTCAACGTACATAGGTTACAGGGTTGATAATTGCACCATCAACTTGAATGGAAAAGGTAGGAGTGGGTCCAGGTTTGGGTGGAAAGATAATCAATTCTGTTTTAGCAAGATTTAATTTGAGCTGGCACTTGGCCATCCAAGAAGAGATTGCCAAGAGACAGCTGGAAATCTGAGATTGTAATTCAGGTGTTATCACAGGAGCGGATAAAAAATGTGGGTATCATTGGCACACAAGTGATATTGAAGACCAAATGAATTGATGATATCACCCAAGGAAAGAGTGCAGAGGGAAAACAGGAGAGGGCCAAAGACAGAGCCTTTGGAAACCCCCACCCTAAGCAGTACAGGAGAAGAGGCGTCATTAGCATGGGAGGCAGAAAAGGAACAATAAAAAAGATAGGAAGCCAGCCAAGACACAGCTTGATCACGGACCCCAAGTGCATGGAGAATTTGAATAAGAAGGGAGTGGTCAACAATGTCAAATGCAGAGGATAGGTCTAGGAAAATTAGAACAGAAGAGTGACCCTCAGCTTTGGCCACCTGGAGATCGTTTGTAAGTTTACAAAGACCGGTCTCCGTAGAATGCCCTGGCCTAAAACCAGACTGCAGCAGGTCGAGAAGATGGTGCATATACAGATAGTAAGACGGGTACAGACAAGATGTTCTAAAAGTTTAGGAGCCAGTGGCAAGAAAGAGGCAGGACGGTAGTTAGCGAGGCACGCAGAGTCCAGGGTAGCTTTTTTAAGGATGGGTTTAATACAGGCCTATTTAAAAGAAGAAGGAAAAGTTCCAGAGGACAGGGAAGAGTTAAACAGGTGCGTAAGGGAAGCCACAAGGACAGAATCACAGCACTTAATTAAAGAAGAAGGCATGGGGTCAAGCAAGCATGTAGTGAGATTGGAGGAAGAGAGAAGTTGAGAACCTTCAGACTGGGTAGCAGAAGAAAAATAATTCAGAAACTCAGATGGGGGGTTGTAGGTAGAATAATGTCTGTGTTGTTAGGAGGAACAGAAATCTGGTTGCAAATATTATCATTTTTATTTTAAAGAAGTCTGCAAAATCTTGTGGGGAGTGCAGGGGCATTTGCACTCCCAAGGGCAAGGGACATAGAAGGGAGCTTAAAATGGAGAACAGATGACAGGGATTTTGATTTATTCTGGTTTATGAGAGTTGTGAAATAGGATTGTTTGGCTACAGAGAGAGAGAGAGAGAGAAGAGATAAGGCACGAGAGTAGAAACCTGAATTGCAGAAAGTTTGCCCAGGAATGGGATTTCCTCCTCAAACATTATGCACAACGCATGCAGGGTCTAATACAGTAAAACACATTTCAGCATTCAGCCAGGGGTGAGGATTATTAATACAAAACGGTTTAGGCTGCAGGGGGGCAAATGAGTCAATAATAGTAGATAAAATGGTGTTATAGGAAGTAGCTAGCGCATCAGGATCAGAGGAGGGCAGGGAGGAGGATAGGCCGGAGGACAGGGAAGCAGCAAAGGCTTGCCGATCAATGGCATGTGTACTGCAAATAAATATTTTGGGGGTGGAGAAGAGGAGGAATAGGAGAGTAAGAGATAGAAAAATTAAGAAGGTGATGATCTGAGGTAGGGATTAAGAGCAGAGAGAGAAACATTTTTGATAAAGACCAGATCTAGAAAGTGACCATCCAAATGGGTGCTAGAGTTAGTCCACTGGTGAAGGTCAAAGGAGGAAGTTAAGTGGAGAAAATGAGAAGGCCAAGATAGAGAGGAGTCATCAATATGACAGTTAAAGTCCACCATATTGAGCTCTGCAGAAATCCCTGTAGTGACAAAAAGATGAAGATTTACTCCTTTAAAACCCTTATTAGCTTATAATCAATAAGTTGTTAAAACACAATTAAATAATAAATGACCCACAGTACAAAAGTTTACAGTATTATCTAATAGCTAACATTAGTCTTAAATGTAATTCCTAGGTTACAGAATGATAAAGATATAATCTATGATTTTTTCCTGTGAAAAGTTGTGCCAGTGACTGCAGCTTCTCTTCTATATAAAAAAATGGAATCATAATCTTTTCTGATGATCATCTTTATCTATGCTAAGACAGGAGTATGACCTTTGTTTTGTCCATTAATTTAGATCTTCTAATATGATAGCTCTGTCGCTATGATGGTTTGGTTGTTGTGGTTGTAGTTCAAAAGAGCATTTGTAAACCCAAACAAAACACAATATCCGGACATAATAGATTCCTATATTGTCACCTATATCGTATTGAAACTAATCTAGTCACATAAAATACGCCGCATTACATACGCTCGAAGAAATAGTGCGGGTAGCGTTCTAGCGTAATACGCTCTCAATGGAACGCTAATGTGAACACATTTTCTTCAATTAGCATTGTTCTCTTCGGATTTCCTCTAGCATCTATTTTGGGCGTTTTTTTCACCAGAGAATTTTTTAAAACATGCACAGCACACAATACGCTAGTGTGAAACCTATCCTAAAAGTCATAGGTTAATTGTGTCATGTCACTATCATTTTATTTGTGTTTGATGCCTTCAAAGGGATCAAACTCATATTTGATAGAATATAAAGGAAATGATTGTATTTAGATTTGGTATAAGATTTTGAAAACTTTTGGACTGCAGCTAATAAGGTTAATTACTGGGCATCTTCTGCAGTTTTCTAAAAATGAATATTGCAAACACAGTAGTAAGCCATTTCACATATACTCCACCATTGAGTGTTTGTTTATGATTTAATTTTGATGTTTTAATAAAATATCTAAGGGCCATTTAGTTAGATTAATTGGACCTTTTCAATTAATTTTGCCCTATTTCCCTGTTCATTTTAATTTCCTTGTATCTATCCATAGCATTAATTCATAAAGGATCAATAAAACAAATTTTCCTTCAAAAAAAACATTCATTATTGATCATAAAATCAATCAGTTGAGCGTCAAAGTGCCACACTTTGCAGTGTTTTTCTATTAGGTTCACTTTCTATTATAGAAGCAATATCCTTTTTCAAGGGGGAACCAATCTAACTGTGGCTTAATGGCAGGATCATCCTGCATAGGGAATAACTAGGACATGACCTTAAATCTTACCTACCGGATACATACATGTAGTCTAGACCAAACTTATTTATGAATCAGGGAATATTGCTGAGGCAGAAAAAAATGTTTTCGTTAGATTCCATGCTTGACCCCAGTGAAGACCTTTCCATCATATATGTTTGTAAAAAAATTACAAATCTTATTTTGTTTAATATGAAAATAAAATTTGAGGGGCTTTAGATAAAAAATATTTGTGAGGAAAAATAATACAAACATTAAGGAAGTATTCCAAAATATTTGATACAAATCTAGATTCCATTGATGAAAATAGTGTGGTCAACAGAATGTCTTTCAGGAGAACAGTCAAATATAGTAGCACTTTCATTTAATAAGTGATTGGAACTGAACATATTCATCAAAACAATTCAGGCATATACCTGCATAGGGATAAATGTAAATATTCAGATTAGAAGTCAGCTAGGGTTAAAACTCAGCAAGCCTTTTAGCCTAGGAAAACAGAGAAATCTCGTTATGAACTCTGATGTATGACATACATTGTAGGACAGATTAAGAGTTCTCTCACAGCCTTTGTACTACTCCCCATGGATTCTTATTTTAGAAGCTACAATTTCCTTCTCTTAATAACATGTTGATTTTCTTAATCACAATGATTTTGGCATCAGCCATTTGCCCCTCACACACTGTGTTCAACAAAAAAACAAGTGGTAGTTAGTGAAGCATTTGTTCCATCCCTGAGACAGTGAGACAGATTTTTTTTAAATATTCATTTTCACTGTGAATGGAAAGCCCGGGGCATGTCTCAAAACAACCTACAAAAGTGTTTGTCTTCTGATCATTTCAATGCTGTGTAATTTGCACTGTTTTTATTACAATTCTATACCTTTTGGCACAGTGTATCTCAACAGCACTCCCTTATTTTGAATGTTGGATACTGAAACACTACACAGTTTCTATATACAAATTGTGTATTAAATGGCAAAGGTATAAACACTGCAAAATAATGGACATCAGGGTTCCATTTCTTATTTTCATGAGAAAACTAAAGGTGTTAAAAATTGATGTATTAGGCATGTAGTAAATGCCATTTCATGGAATACAGTAGAAAGCTAAAATGCTAATCTAATCCATAGTGGATCTGCTTTTTCCCTCTAGTCAGTGGTTATTGACTGCATAAACTTCATGTGATCGCTGCACAGAGTAATGGGTGCTTTTTTATGATGATTTGTCTATCTCCTCCAGTTCATCAGTTACAGTAGGTTCTGATATCTTGTGTGATGCTATCAAACAATTCCTTCTATAAACCTAATTACAGAATTATCTACAGTATCTGTTAATGCCATATGTCTGAGTTCGTTAGATAGTGTTTGTATTTAATGTGACAAATGGAAATCATACTAATGCAAAATTGTTTTGTTTGAGATCTCACCTAAATGAATTGAAGTATAATATATATATTATGCCCTCCCATTTAGATTGTAAGCTCTATGGGGCAGGGATCTCCAGCCTCTTTTGTCAACCACAATATCCTTTTGATATTATATTTGTATTGTATGCACTCTTTCCCATGTCTGTATTATATTTCTATTACTGAATTTACTGCGTAAATTTGTGGCGCTTTATAATAGCTATGTATTTTTGCTCACTAAATGGTCATTTCTATGCACATTAAATTTCTTTTCAAAGGTCACTCTTATCATTCATTGCAGCCCTCTCATTGACTTCTTTCATTGTATAGGTATCATAATCTCTTGGAATTAGTTACACAAATATGTGCTAAAAATATATAATAAATATTAACTATCTAAATATGCAAATATAAGTCTAACTTGTATGAAACAGCCAAATGATCTACCCTATTGGCAGCCTTTCTACAACTCAAAATGTACAAGAGTATCCTGGTGTTTCATTATATAATTCATAACAGTATGCAACCATATATTTATGAAATCATAATCTCAGATACAAACCACAATAGGTTGAAGCAAGTTATCAATATATTAATTGGGTAACTCATTACAAGATAAAGCGGCCACTAAAATGGATCTACCATTTGGATTCTCTACAGTTGTAGTGACAGGAAGAGTCAATAAATAGTTACAGGAAGTGTAAAATGCCAACAGAGCAAGAAAGCAATTATAAAAGGTTTTCCAAGTACATCAACATTACTAGAAATAAAGTAGGGTGACACAAAGTCTCTCTAAAATGCTTCAAGCCATTCATGTTTTTGTTATTTATTACAAAAGAGAAGAAATGAATGCATGTAACATTGACCAATGAATGCATGTAACATTGACCAATGAATGCATGTAACATTGACCAATGAATGCATGTAACATTGACCAATGAATGCGCTTAATGAGTTTTCTAACCAAAGATGAAGTAAGAACATGACTAAAATGGATAAACACCCAGTCCATATACTATCAGTTCATTTATGGCAAGAGAGCTTAGTTTATACAAAAAAACCTTTTAAATAATTTCAGAAATACACTCCTTTTCATCAGGAACTGAACCACAGTACAGTTGTAAAACAGTTTGGTCCCAGTATAAAAAATTGCATCCAAAGGTAGTGGGATGAAAGGAGGTAAAGTACAATCACTCCCTATACAAATGCTAAAATATTCAGATGTTTCTAGGGTCTAATTAAAATTAAAACTTCGACATATCTACATGAAAAAAACATATATGTAAGGAATAGGGACAGGTTCCACTTAAACAGATGGAGGAAGGAAAACAGTAACTGCCACATGCAGATGTCTTAAGAAAGCTGTGCAAAATGCACTTTCGGTGCTTCCTGCTCTCCTCCCTCTACATCAGGGGTCTCAAACTCACGGCCCGTGGGCCAAATGCGGCCCTCGGGATGCTAGTTTGTGGCCCCCGGTCCTGCACTCCACCAGGCATTTTTTTTCACCAGTGGAGCACTGAATCCGACACAGAGGGAGTCATAGCTGACTCCCTCCGTGTAAAGAGGAGGGCTTCTGTGACCCGATCGGCAGCAACAGCACAGCTGCTGATCTCTTTTCTTGTGGAAAACCTGATGCGGCCCTTCCTCACCCAGACTCTACTTCCAGCGGCCCCCGGGTAAATTGAGTTTGAGACCCCTGCTCTACATGTTTACACTGGATCTGTGCCTATTCCTCCCCTTATTTCTACATTTCAATATAATATAGTTATGGTAGTGCTTATACTTAATTCTCCATCTAGGTGCATCTTATACTGATAGAGGCCAAACCCTCAAATTGAAAGACCTTTTATTGTGGTGCTGATGAAAATTTGTAGGTGCTCCCCATCAGAACAGCCTGTGAGGCCGCACCTCTGTTAAACATTATAGAGCTATTTTTTTCAGTAAGCATAGCCCACATCCTCTTCGCTACACCATTATTTAGGGATACACCAGCTACTGAGCAAAGGTGGAGGGATCAAATTACCTTTATTTTTATTTTTTATTGTTTTGTGATTTCTCTCAATGGCTAATACTTAATTTGTCATGCCAGAAGTGCTCACCCTGTTTTTAATATGTGTTTTTCTGTACATGTGCTTTTTGGTTATTCTGCTGTTTAATCAAACCCTAATAAAATTAGAATAAGGGGAAAAAAAGCAGTTATGCTGAATGTGAATGCACTTTTTACCCATATCTTTGGATGTGCAATCTGAACTGTAGTCAGGGCCGGCTCTCCCATTAGGCCACATAGGCAGATGCTAGGGACGCCGCCGGGTGTCCAGGGGGGCGCTCTCGTGCATTTTTTTTTTT
>WMED01007515.1:0-17579 GCA_019650415.1 Pipa parva
ATCTGACAAACACACATAAAAACCAGAGGGCAGCAAATCATGTGAAAATATGATATTTGTATCATTCTCAAAACTTTTGGACATTACTGTACACTGTTCCTAAACACTGGATATTGTTTTAGGTGACACTTGCAGCATTTTAGAATATACAGCCCTGACATTTTGTTTAATTCAGGGATGTAATACTTCAGGTACGATCCAAACATGCAAGGCATGGTTTCAAAATGTTACCTAAAACCTAAATACCTTTCTATTTAATTTTTACAGTACCAGAGCTATACTAATAAAACATTTTCCTAACAGCAGAGATTTAAAAGGAAAAACTATTAGTCCATATTTCACATTACTGTGTCATATAGCTAGATGGTCATGCCAACATTTTCATGAGGGGTAGGTATTGATTTAAACATTTAAGAAATCTTATGAGGTAACTTGAAATTCTATTCATGTACAACCACTGGCATTAGAAAGATGTGCCATCAAGTATGGAGATCAAGCAATTTTGTTTGATGGTATTTAAGTATTAACATGTAATATTAACAGCAAACACAGCAACTCAGAAGGGACCATAAAGTGCATTACAGGGGGTCATTAAATAGTACCAACCTGTATTTAATACTCTATTGATCATATATTACTACAAACATATGCAGATCACAGTTTATTCTCTGTTGATGCAACATTACTGCAAATACACGTTTAAAAGTAGGCACTTCTGAATAATGTACACAGGCTTCAAAATACAAACACAAACTTTGGCATTTCATTTTTACATTTAAGGAAAAAAATACCCAAAGTACCTAAAAAATTATAACAAAACAATGCAAAGCAGCAATGAATACATAATCTGTTTGCAGGCAGCAGTAGTTAATGAAGTGGTGAGAGGTTAATTTTAAAATACTCTGCCCACCGTATAGAGACGTTAGCAAAGATAGCACACATGTGTACACATATTTATATATCAATCAATATAAATGTAGAAAAAAAAATACTGCTCTCCAAGTGTGAAAACTGAAACTGCCCAAAATTGTTTCTTATTCCCAAAAATGATATGTGATTATCCATGGGTCTGTGATGCATAATAGCCCGTTCCCTTATTCTCGATGTACCAGAACAAACAGGCCTAAGAGGAACAGAACTGCATACTGAAAAACAAAAGAAAGTATTTTTTTAAGCACAGTTGATACATTCTTTAATCATTTTCACATAAATTACACTGTACAATATTTACAAATATCAATGTAAAAATTTCTATATCAATATATAAAGTTTGACATTTTAATATTTCCTCTGTATGTCTGGAACAAAAATATATTGTGGAAGTGACATTTGAAGGCCATATGTCTCCTATGGCAAGAGTTTTAAGAGCAACCCCATCAATCAGTGGGGCTGCAGTAAGGGGACTGTGCAATAAGTCTATGGCAGGCATCAGTCTTGCATCTTCAACTGCTTCTTGCAATGTTTCCATGTGTATTTTGGCTCAATGTCCCACTACAGTACGTAGCATCAAAATGCATAAAAAACATAGGCCATTGCAATGGTGACAAAATGCTTACTTTTTGCACAAGTGTTAAACTAAGTTACAATTTACCACTTATATGAAAAGTCACAATGCATTATGATGTGCTTTTCTTGGCATACAATGTTTTTTTCTACACTTTCTGCCCTAAGACAGAAGAAAATCCTATTTATACAAAGTTATTACATGGTTCATGGTCATAAATTTGCTTAAACAGTATGAAAAGTTTGAATAAAACTTTATATTTGACATGTATATACATAGAAAGACAACTTAAACATTAAAATGTAAAAATGATTTTGGGATCAGTAGTACTTGCCTCTTGTTTAAACAGCCCTGCTCCCCTAACCATTCTACTGTATGTATAGGCGCTTCCTGTATAGTGCTGATAAGCCCTGCCCCCTAGAGACATCACTCACTATTCAGATAGCTCGGTCTTGTGTGGAATCCTTTCCCTTCTCCTTATGTAAAAAACCTGCTCCTAACCCTGAGCATGCGCAGATCAAAGCTGTTCGACTGCCTCTGTGGTCCACTGTGGAGAGGGGAAGTCAGGTAAAGGAGGGAGAATGGCTACACACAGCAGGGAATTCGTTGAAAGGGAGAGAAGAGTTACAGGGGGATTCTGAGCTCTGCTGATTTAAGAGGTGAGTCAGGAGTTTCTTAAATCGCTATTTTGATGGACAATAGGTGAATGGGACTTTCTTTATAGACAGTGTTTACATGCACTTAATTTCAAAAGTGACCAAGAAATACTACAGAAATGTGAGTGTTTCTTCATTCATAACTTTTGATTTCCATTTACCAAAATACCAGAAGCTTCAATATTTTCTGACCACTAACACACACACACTTACACAGGAAAGCAACCTACCTTAAATTTAGGATAGTCATTCATTAGGATAGTTACAATTCCAATATATGGGACAAATCTAAAACAAGAACACAGGTAACAGGTCAAATTGGTCTTTTTTTGGCAAAAAAAAAACATTGGCTTGTTGCAGAGTAACAATCTATGACATAGGGAAAGCTGCTCCTCTTTTATTTATTTTTATTATGGAATTTATTTCCAATGCTCGAATCTATTTTGCTTTAGAATATGGCCATTTTAACCTTTTCCTATCCAATAAAATTTCCTGTTCCGCCCATTGAAATCCTAATATTTTTGGTGAAATATGTGAAATTAGACGTTTCATGCAATATCAGTGAATTTTATCAAAAAATTAGCAGGAAATAATACGTCTGAAATACGTCTGTAATATTGATGCCCCCTGCTAGAGGACCAAGGATTGGAACAGAATTTTTGGAATGTCCCCCTCTAGGGGACACAGGATAGGAAAAGGTTAAAACTTTCTGCAGTCTTGCAAGTAAAGGATATTGTAGCATTCTCCCTCCCATGCAATAAGAAACAGGAAAAAAAAATGGCCTCTCAATTACAAACTACAGAAAAACAATCAGCATAGCTGTTAAATGGAAACTATAAGATAAAAGTGTTTTGCCTCCAAATAATGATTAGTAAAGAAAATTCACAATGTGTAAAATAAAGTAACTTAAATTCCAAAAAGTTACAGAACTTTTTGTAAAGAAAAAATGAACCAAAGTATGTAATATAAGTGCAGCACCAAGGTTATATACGTTAAACACAAATTCACCAAACAGATTTCTGTAAGAGAATGGCAAGACAGGAAAGGCTGGCTGAAGCAAAGGAAATAAAACCAATGTAAATGATTGCTTACCCAAGTAAAAGAAAATTGCTATTTTGTTTTGGCATGGCAATTATTTCTCTGCAGTAAATTTGAAAAAAAAATTTCTATAAAGTTAAATTCTTAGCTTTGTATCACATTGTGTCCTCTCCATTCCTATAGACTGCAGCAATTTTTATAATTTGGCTTTCTGAGGTAGTTTGTATATATGTAATGTTTAAAGTTACATAGAAGACAAACGGACTGGGAGGTGTTGGTTAACTTAAAGTGCATCTATCACCTCAAAACACTAAAACTATTTTAGGTTGTACTAATAAAATAAACATTTTGTAAATATATATGCATTAAAAAAAAAAGAACCTTTAAAAGCATTTCTCTGTCATCTTCCGTCGCCTGCCTTTTCTGACATTATAGCTCCTCCAATCAGATCCCTGCTAGATCATGATTTAAGGCAGGGGTTGGCAACCTTTTGGGTAGAGGGAGCCATATACGTGCGGCTCCCTCAGCCCTTTTGAATCCGGAGCCTCTGATGTCACATAGGTGACGTCAGCGGCTCCTGATTGGCTAGCAACCCGGAAGCCGGTGACGTCAGTGGCTCCAGATTGGCTAGCAACCCAGAAGTGCTGATAGAGCTTTCTCTCTACAGTGCTTACCGGCAGACTGTAATGAGCAGTGATTGCACTGCTCGTTACAGTTAAAGAGCCATATCTGGCTCAAAAGCCATAGGTTGCCGACCCCTGATTTAAGGGATCTGATTGGAGTATCTATAATGTCAATCATCATTTAGCTTCACCCACCTGACTCTATAAAAGAAAAGTTGGGTTGACAAGGAAGATGACAGAGAGAAATGCTGTATAAAGGTACATTTTTTAAAATACATATATTTACAAAATGTTTATTTCATTAGTACAAGTTAAATTAGTATTGTTTTGAGGTGACAGGTGCACTTTAAACCTTGTGGTATAGTATCTGCTATTATATGGGAGGATAGATATAAACAAACAATTTTAGAATTATGTTCTATTAGAATTATGTGGCATCTCTTTGGTACTAAGACTTGTAAAATGTCACAAAAATCATCATCATCAAAAAAAAAAACACACTAAAATTTAATGTGTAAATACACATGTGCAATGTTTTGCAATGCTATTAGTGAATAAGAAATGTTGCTACAAATGTCAGACAGGTTTGCTGCAAGAAAATCACACTCAATCTGCAACATCCAGAGCTGTTTCTACAGCAATGCTAATGTAAAATGCCCTGTAAAATTTAATTCAAACTAATAACAGCATTTTGTCTTGTTGCTGCTTCTTAGTTGCAGGCAAATTGCAAGTATATACCAGCCCTTAAATTTACAGTAGAGTTGCTTTTTTTTTTTTGTAATAGTTAATGATGTAATAGCAGTAGGCTTTTAAATTGAATCTGTCATTAAAGCATACCTTAACAATAGGTACTACAGAGTTTGATCATTAGATTAGATTAGATTTATTGTCACTGGGAGTGTACAAGTACACACCAGGGAAAAGCATATTTACAGCATTTACAATAGGATACACAGGATCATAGATGTTGCGTCACAGAGCAAGATAGAACACGGTGGTTATATCATAAAATAATACAATGCAATATAATATATAATTAAATAAATAAATAAATAATACATAGCATTTATATAGGCTTAGGGGGCTGTGAATTGTTTATGGCGACAACTGCCTCTGGGAAGAAACTGTATCTAAACCTACTCGTTTAGAACATTCTGTTTTAGTTACAGTCAAAAAAAGTGGTCATAGCCTAAAAAAAAATGGCACTAAAAATTATTTCACAATAAAGATGTTGCATCATGAAAAAAATATAACATGACAAAATGTTGACAATAAATCCTAGAAATAAAAACACAATAATCAATATTGCAAATATAGCATTCTCCCTAAAATAGAAGCCCTTAATTTAATTCTGCTACATAAATAACTATTCAAAATGTCAAGCAATTATCAGAAATTTATAATTATAAAAAATCCAATTTTACGTGTACCCCCTTGAAGTTTACATTTAATGGGTTTTGGTGGTAAACAAACATCAAAATAACTATCTGCCAATACCAGTGATATTGATAAGTACTATAATTTTTTTTAATGAATAGAGAGATATGAATACTTTAAAACATATTACTGCTGAAAGAATAGATACTAGGAACAAAATGGGATTACAATAAAAGGTACATTAAAAGAAAAAACATAATACATCACTATTTGAAAAACGCAACGAGGATCAGACTCCATTCAATATTGATGGGTTGTCGTACAAGCAGAGAGTGTGTGAAAAATGTTGCTGTATTTATTTGAGAATTATTCATGGTGCCTTAATGATGCGAGTCAGTGACAATGACCTATAGCAGTGTCAGTGCATGCCTGCTAATAAATCCTGGGATTTTGCAATGGGGATGATATTCATCAGGCAGAACTTGACAGCTTTTTGTGCAACGCTTTACTGGATAACATTAGGGGGTAAAGAGATAGCAGGATCTGTTTACTAGAAGCAGTAGAAAAGACCAGTTCTGCATGTCAAGCTGCTTAATTGGCTCAACACTAGGTTGACATCAGAACTGATTACTCTATAACTGAACAATACAAAGTTTCAAGGATCTGTGTGACATGGAAATGATTCCCAAACACAGAATTATTTTGAGTAAAAAATGTGTAATATTTTTGCTTACTATGCATCATAAAAATATGAAGTACTGCACTATGGAAAGAAAAATGTATACAAATGTTTGTTTTATATGCTGTACATATACAACCCCTGGCAAAAGTTATGGAATCACCAGTCCCTGAGGATGTTCCTTCTGCTGTTTATAGTTGTAGGAAAAAAGCAGATCACAGACATGACCAAAAACTAAAGGCATTTCAAATGGCAACTTTCTGGCTTTAAGAAACACTAAAAGAAATCAAGAAAAATAATTGTGGTAGCCAGTAACAGTTAGATTTATAGAATAAGCACAGGGAATAAATTATGGTATCATTCAATTCTGAAGAAAAAAATTATGGAATAATAAACTGAAGGAACATCCTCAGGAACTGGTGATTCCATAATTTTTGCCAGGGGTTGTAAATTACTCTGAAAGAAAGGAAATTTACTCCATATCCTTGAGGCCAAAAAGGCAGCCACCTAGAGCCCCAGCTTTGAAAGTCCCTAACACAAAATCCTTCCCCCCCCCCTCTTTTTCACTATTATTATAATACACTATGTACATTACTATCTGCAGCCCTTTATTTATGCATTATGTTTTGTAGCAGTAACTGTTAAATTTAAATATTCATAGGGCTTATTTTGAATTAGGAGCACCTGAAAATGTTACATTTACCATAAGGCCACCATTTTGTTGAGGTAGATCTGCTACAGCTTAGCCCATACAAGGCCCGTTTAACTTTAAGATAGGTATTTATACCAAACTATAGGGCAAGGGTCTCAAACACAGCTGGGAAAATGGGCCGCACATACAAAAAAATTGAAGTTGATGAGTCGCATTCAATACGTTCCATGTCCCTGCCAAATTTTATTGCATCGCCACTGAACACCACTTTCTTACCTGTAAAGAGCACACGTGTGCACATGAAGTAAGGAAGCAGTCTGAGGAAGAAGCATGCCCACCACTGTGTGTTTTGTGGGGGCTCACCCTATGCCACCTTTAGGGGGGTCCTCCCACTGTGAAAGCATGGGCAGGAGCTCTATTATGACCATAACAATATTTCTGCTCAGTTTTGTAGCTCTAAAGTGAAAAACCTTTGAGAAGAAAAAAAATAAATAAAAGTTGAATTCCTGATTTTTATTGGCTTGTGTTGGCTCTTTCCCTTCGCTGGATGCAGCCAAATTGGGCTTTCTGTGGCACTTCATGAATAT
The DNA here is from genome assembly GCA_019650415.1 of Pipa parva. NCBI lineage: Eukaryota > Metazoa > Chordata > Amphibia > Anura > Pipidae > Pipa > Pipa parva. Next base: position 7,117 of record WMED01007515.1, read on the forward strand.
GTATTTTCTAGAGTTTTATAGTCTCTGAATATTTCTTTTGCATTTGTAGTCCTTGTTTAGTGTGTTGTAGATCATTGGATACATTTTCTCAGTATATACAGTTGTAGGCGACAATCAATAATATGCAGCTCTTCGTGGATTGCTCTTCACATTGCATTGGATAATTTCTGGTTTTGATTCCCTGCATATCTGGTTATTTCAATTACAAGCATTGCAGCCACAGATTTACTTTTTCCGTTTTTCAAGGTGTTGTACGTAGTTGTCAAAAGAGAAGTAACAGCCTTGGCTGTAGGGTAGAGCTTGTCCATAACCAACTTACAAGTGGATACACTGAGAAGACACAGGGGCAGCGGACTCAAATAAATATACCTGTATGCCCACTTCTCCCCATTAAATTGTAGCAGGTGTGGATTTTCTTTGTTTATTAATTTAAACTTGCTTTTTCTTGATGGACTATTTATGCCTAATTATAATTTTATTACTGTAAGAGGTAAGGTATGATCAATTTTGACCAGTAATTATACATTTTTGCAAATGTTTGCTCAAAATTGATAATGCCTCATCTCATACAAATGCTTTTGTCTGCAACAGTTAATTAAATTCATGTTTACACAAATATAATTAACTATCCATAATGTATTGAACTTCATTATTGAAGATGGAAGCCCAGTACCAGATTATAACTGGCTTCTGTATAGTGTTTACTCTGCAATTATGTGCATTCATTAGGTAAAAGTCCTTTTTACCATAAAATGAACACTAAGGCTTAGAAAAAAATGTCTCCAAATGTAAGCCAATCTCTACCCTCTCAAACAAGCAATAATTTAGTGGACTGCTATATAGCCATTTACCACATCATTATCAGCTGGACCCAGTTATTTAGAAAATGGCAGTAATGAAGATAAAGATGTGTTACATAGTTTGAGATTTTTGCTTTCTTGCAGTAGTTGTTTGGCTTGCAAGAAGCTAAGCTCCACTTTTCTTTTGTCTTTCATATATCTGTTAAAGGTTGGATTGGGTTGAGCATGCTAAGAAGTGAGACTAGTTCAGTACTCAGATGGCGAGGGGACTTACATTTCAAAAGTTAGTCCATGTACTGCTTATCCTATCTGCCATCTAAAAGAAAGATATGGAGCTAGGCAAGTTAAAATACCAAACAAATGAGAAAAAAGTTGCACTAAATGAACCGTGATGATTATGTGAAAATCAATAAAAAAAATAAATAAATTATATATATATATATATATATATATATATATATATACAGTGAGTCCAATGACAAAAAATGCAGCTTCTTCTTGGTGTTACTGAGTATCCACTCCTCAGGAATTCAACAAACAAAACATCTAGAGATGAAAAAGCGCAAACAAAACAATAGAGACACCTAAGTGTCTTATCAATGGTTAAATTCAAAAAAGAAATATAGATAAAGCCCTCTACAGAGATAGGCAAACATAATGTGTTGAATTAGGTGAAGAAAAATAGAATAGCATCTCTTCCGGCTTGGCTGATATTAATGGAGAGGCCAAGTGCTGTCTGTGTATTCACGGAAGAGGTGCTATTCTATTTTTCTTCACCTAATTCAACACATTATGTTTGCCTATCTCTGTAGAGGGCTTTATCTATATCTCTTTTTTTAATTTAACCATTGATAAGACACTTAGGTGTTTCTATTGTTTTGTTTGCGTTTTTTCATCTCTAGATGTTTTGCAAGTTAAAATACCAATGGATCAGAATAATTGGGCTATTCTAAGTTACTTAACCCAAAGGCATTCACTATATTCCTCTAGTGCTCCTTTAAACATGCTTTTCAATATCTTCCTTGTCATTACTGCTACAGCCCAGCTGTGTTATTATTTATTGGTCCTTGCTTTTTATTGCGCAACTACAACAGACCCACTATTTGCAAATAAGTTTATTGAGTCATTACCACTTAACAGCAATCGATAAAAGCAATCAATCACAAACATACTGTTCAAACATATTCACCAGACAAAGCTAATTACTTGCACAGTGGCTGTCAGCTGCTAGCTCAGATGAGATTGGCAACTAACTGCTAGAAGCAGATAAAGGTAACCTGGTCTTAACATTTTTGTTGCCGTGGAGTTAAATAGTTAGATTTTCAACAATTTATACAACATTCACATGTAACACAACAAAGAAACCTCAGACTGTGTTTAGCACATAAAGGGGAGGGTCACCTTAAAACACAACCATTAGAATGCATCTTAAGTATGGACAGTTGCAATTTAAGGCTAGGTTCACACAAGCGTATTATGCGCAGTGCATAGGCTAGTGTAGAAAAAAAAAAGAAAAAAACGTCGAGCGTATTTTTCCCTTTGTACTTACCAGCGACAGTGAGAACGCTCCCTCGGCATTCACATCACTTCCTATGTGGTCGCATTTTGCACAGCGTTCCGGACCCAGTGTATGCACATCATACGCTAGTGTGTCCGGAACTAGGTGAATACTATCGGCTTGCATTGAGTCGTATTTTATTTTTCCACACTAGCGTATTATGCACTGCGCATAATACGCCAGTGTGAACCTAGCCTAGGAGAATCTGCATTTGTCCATTATCTCAATTTGTTTAATGATTTGCATTTGTTCAATTCTAGTTGTCTGCAAATTGGCATATAAACTTTATGGTTGCTACGATCCCTGAGTGAATGTATTTTTTTTTTAAATAATAAATCCAATCACCTGTATTTCTATATAGATCATATTCCCCTTTTCAGTCTCAAATAATTGCACAGCCTGATTGCTAACAACACTGGCATCATTTCTGATACTCTCCTGCTTCTGCACCAATCAAAAATAAAAAAAAAATACAGATATCCTTACTCACCACAACTTACATTACAGAAAAGGTATACAATCCCTTTTAGGAAGACCAACTACTTATTAAGGTAGGAATTACAATACATACTTTGGGAAGGCAAACAAAAAACAAAAGAAAATGATTGAGCTTGACAGAAAACATAAAATAAAACAATTTGAAATAGTATGCAAAAATACAATTTGCACACATACAAATAAGATCCAGTATATATCCTTTTTAATTGACCATCAGATTTGCAGATTTACAAAGCAATGCTTTTGGGGGTTAAACCACCCTTCATTAGGCTGGCAGTTTAACCCCCAGAAACATTGCTTTGTAAACCTGCACTGATGGTCATTTAAAAATGTTGTATACCAGATCCTATTGGTGTGTGTGCAAATTCTCTTCTACATACTGCTGCAATTGTGGTGATGTGTTGCCCCACATCTAAGAATTTAGCACAACTACCTGTGAAAGTAAATTAGGTGTGCACTCCCACAAACCTTCTATTACTAACCCTGAAGCAACTGTCCTTCAAATAATAATAAATAATAATAAACATGGTTAACAAAAGTTTTTGTGACAATAAAGGATCAAATTCATAATGGTTTGTTACAGAAGTGTCAGTCTCAGATATAGTTCTTTCTATACCCACCATAAAAAAGTAGTCAAAACTTACCCTCTGGCCCGTCCCACCACATCTTTCTTTTCCAGCCAATTTTGTCCCTGTTTGTACAGGCCTCGGTCATCCACTGCATTATTGTCTCCCTTGGTCAGAAACTTTATGTCTCCATTTTCCCTTAAAGAAATTATTTACAATTTTTTAAAACAAACGAATTATTCACGGCTAATTAATACACTAAACTCTCACAAAAGTGTTGATAAACTGAAAATGATAAATCACATCTCCTTAAGAAGCCTATATTTTCTTTTTAAATTATAGGTCTTTCAAGCATCATAAAGTTAGCCAACACTACACAATACTATACAGAGTATAAAGTATTTGTCTGCAATAACTGTTTGATTGCTGTGTTTTTAGTAGTGGATATAAACATATTAAGGAAATCTAAAATGATGAGTGGTAGGTTCTATGCAACAGAGGTTTGGCTTTTGTTTTATGAATAACTTTATTGCAAAAAAGCTTAGATATGAGCCATTCAATAAACATTCAATATAAAAAATTTTGTAAAAATTCAATATAGAAAAGTCAGGGAAACATAATAGGGGCCCTCTGGTACAAAACTGTCTAGCCATATTCTTAGTAGAATTAGATCATCTTCACTTACTTTTCATGGATCTTCAAAACACGATGCACAATGGGTATCTCTCTTCCTTCTATTCTAAAGACCACAATTTCTCCTACCCTGATAGGATCATCTACACGGTTGGTCAAGAAAAGCAAGTCTCCACGATGAAAAGCTGGCTCCATACTACCACTGACACAAAAGAAAAGAATTATTAAATTACTATTATATGTTCTGTAGCTAAAATATGCTTGCTACATCAGTGGTAGGTTTGAAACACCACTTTTTTAAAATATTATCCCTAAATTAAAAGTCATAGGGGGCGAGGGGGACATAAGTTCTGCACTGCTTTTAAACAAAACAGGAAGGCAAAATAAGTAATAAGAAAAACTGAATGGAACTTAAGAGCATGGCTTAACATAAAGCAAAAATAAAAGACAAATAAATCCTCATCTCCTTTTTAACACAAACAGACTTCGAACTGCACTTTAAGATCCTGCGTGCTGCTATCCTGCAAACACATTTCTTGATATTTACACAAAGAAAGGCATGTTCTATGAGGACCAAGACAACAGATTGTAGAAATAAATGACCTTTAAATGTAATCTCTATTAATATGAGAAGAGATGTCAGGTGCTGTAAGTATTTGCTTTATTAAGCCATCAGTCAAAATAGAGATATATAGCAGACACTGAAAAATAAATAAATGGGAAAGTGTGATAAGCAAAAGGGTAAGGCTATTATGAACAAAATCTTTGGGGCAGGTCTTTGTGATATGACAGCAAGAAAAATATTGTTATCTGTGAAATATGCATAAATAGGATTAGCCGACAGCTGATGATGCACAGATCTGTATATTAATAAGTAGAGGTCATTAGCTTGAGAGGTTATATTAGTCAAGTTTTATGATTCCAAGATAGAAACCACCTGGTTATGGAAATCGAAAGTCAACTACATTGTTTCATAGTACAGTTGGAAAAAAAAAACCTATGCTAAAATAAAATAAAAACAAAATCCTAAATTTTTACTGGCTGACCCAGAGGAAGTTGAAAAAATCCATTTAAAGATTGAGCTAATTCTGCTTTATAATGGGGGAAAAAAAATTCTGACCCTCATAGAGCAGACTGGACCAACATTGTACTAAGTATTTTTGTTTGAAATAACTTATATTTTGTTCTTTAAATAAACCTTTTTAAAGCACTATTTCACACTTTCAAAAATTTTAGACTAAAGCATCCCTTTGGCAGTTGGAAATCAAACCTTTTATCCTAGCCTCAAAGGGTGTGCATATTTCTTTTGTGTTGTCCTGAAATTGAACATGTTACAATCACTTTGTTGAAGCAGAAATTAGGGGATCTAGGGTTTAGGATTGCCCAACCTCCCACCATGCATCCAACACTGCTCACATCTGAGAATCTGTGAATTTTAATGGCCTAAACATGTGGTCCTACGTCCCCGTATCTAGAAGCACCCAAGTCCAAATTTAAAGGAACAATAAAGCCTCAATGAAACCTGTCTTAAAAAGGTAAGCTATCAGCAATAAAATGAAATATAAGACACTGGATTTGGCTGTACTCATATGTTTTTTTTAAGGTTTTTAAAAAACACACGTTAGCCCAATAATTAGCATACAACAACAATACCACTTCTGTATAAATCATATGCTTTCAAACTTCTGCAAGCAAATGTATTATGTTCAAAACAACAAAAACATGAGATATCAAATGAAAAAAATGCACAAAACCTTATTTTACATATATGATTGTTATTTACATATTTTAATATGGTTGCTGAGGTAAAGAAAAAAGCCTATCATGATATTATTTGAATCTCACTCTTGTATCAGGCAATGGTATGATATAATACACACATGCTAACAAATATTTGTGATCACCATATCAAAAAATTATTTTAACTGCATTTTCAGAAACCACAGCAGGATTTTACTACAGATAATGTATTACTTAATATATTTGTATAAGTACGTTCTACGAAAAACTATGCAATTTTTTAATCAAACTTTATTTTCCCTTATTGTAAAAACATTTTATTTTATGCAACATTCAAGTAAAAATTAGCTTTCTTATCTAGAAAATGATTATTAAAATGGCTATAATATTTACCTGCTGCTGAACATGCTTTCCTACTTATGAAAGTAAAACTACTGGAAGAGTTTAGCAATTGCAGACAGTGTGAAGCTGATAAGCTTTAGCTTTCTGTCAAGACTTCAAGCAATGATATCATAGGTCAAAATTTTCATGCTTAATTTATTCAAAATGGATGCTTTCAGTCTGCAGAGCTGTGCATACCTAAGTGGGACAGTAAAAACCATACAGAGTGAATCTGTATTTTTTAATACCACTAATTAGGAGGCAGGTAAATGGGTTACTTATGTATGCATTTGTGTGTTGGTAACTTTTGTTCTTCTTTAAGTGTGAAGAAAAGAGCTTGAGTCACACATTCTAAGCCCAAATGAGATGGATGCTTTCATGTTTATTTAGCCTATTCCTTTCTTCCTTTCACTTCTCTTAAGGTTCAATTATTTTAGTCTCCCCTTATTACTGTAGTTTTTTTTTAGGCCATAGATGCATAACTTAACATCTGCTTACATCACAGCTCATTTGCTGTTGCCCAATCACTGTTTCTTTAAAGAATAATGTTTTTCATACCTTAAGACAACCACAATTGGACTCTCACTGCCAGTGATCACCATTAGACCCTTCCATATCATCAGCGCAGAGGAAACTATCATGCCAAAGTTTAAGACCTGGTAGTACAGCTATAGGGAGAATAAAAAGAAAAAAAAAAAGTTAAATTCCACATTCCAAAAACAGTACAATCAGTGGCTAAACATATGTAGATAGCTTTCTGACTTCTATGAGCAATATATTTTAAGCAAAACATCTTCAAATTGCTTGAAAATTATATGATAATTCCTCTTAAAAATGAAACTTAAGGTTACATAATGGAGAAAGATAGGACAGATAGAGGGATGTCCAAAAAAACACATCTGGATTTTTTTATTCAAACTTGGAAATCACAGTAACAAAATTTTAGCTTCTTCCTTCCATCCCTTCACCAGAAACATATTCGAGGGTTGGGAGAGCTAAATGCTGATGTCGTGACTCCTCCAAATCAAGATCCAGGAGGGATCTAATTGGAGGACATGCAATTAAAACTTCCCAGTATCATGTTGCTGTGCCAACCCTATGGAAAAACAGAATAATATACTAGGGCATTTCAAAATAAAACTGGAGCCAAACTTGCAAATCACTAAGGGGGGAATTCACTATAGTCCGAAGTGAGGTGTGGAGTGTTTGCCTCACTTCAGACTGACTGATCTGCGCTCGCTGATGTCCTGCACGTGGACATCAGCGAGCGCTTTAAAGGGATTCCAGTCTCGGTGAGGCATCTCTTTTGCTCTCGCCGAGACTGGAATCCCTTTAATGCGCTCATCAGACATCAGCGAGCGCAGATCAGTCATTCCGAAGTGAGGCGAACATTCCGCACCTCACTTCGGACTATAGTGAATTCGGCTCTAAGTGTAGCTTAGCTAGTTTATTGCCTTTGCGGAATGTGGTATTCCTAGTTCAGTGAGAATTTAAATGTGCAGTCATTTTGCCCCCAAACCAAATTAACCAAAATCAACAGCTAAAAATAAAAACAGACACCTGTACATGGTGACAGCAGACCAGAAGAGGTATTATAGCCACTGTACCCTGTTTGTTCATGTACTAGGGCATTTTTTTAGTCTGAGCTAATTTTGGATTGGCATGGTAGATATTCTAAAAAATTTTTACCATTATATTTAAATGCTGTCTTTTTGGCTAGAAGCCAAGTTGGTAAACAGATCTCACCCTGTGCAGTTGCTTACTAGGGTGCTTTAGATGTTGGTGCCCAAAAGTCCAATTTTAAAGCTAAATACCTTAATTTCATTCTTTATACACATAAATTAGAATTTATGGATGCACACATTCACTATAGTAACTATAGATGGATTTGAGGCATTTCATTTCTTCTTTTGGTATTACTGTTGTTTTAAAGGATAACTATAGGCTTGCCATGTCAAGGATAAGGGGGAGATACTCAGCAACCACACTGTTAAGTTCTTGACAGGCAGCACGATTCATCTCAGTTTTGCAGAATAGAGCAAACACAATCACAAAAAACTGCTACTCTGCTTGCTCTATTTGTTGAAACCGAGAGGAGGCAGAACAGAAGAGGATTGCAGCGGCTGTCAAGTACAGAAATCGATCAATTTATTCTATTGCATTTTTATAAATCACTTCATGTGTAGATGACTGATCAAAAGAAAAAAACACCTACAGAAATTTAGCCATATAAATTCAGGGAGATCATCTAATTTTTATTGCAGAACAAAAAAAATATAACATTTCTGGGTGGTCAACTTAATAAAGGGAAGCTTAAGCCACCCTGGAAACATTGTGTGTTTTTGTTCTGCAATAAAAATAGATTATCCCCCTCAATTTATATGGTTAAGTGGCTGAATGTGTTCTTAGTATTGCATGGTTTCGGTTTGACTGGAGCCCACTTGAGCCAGCTCCTGTGGAGGTAAGCTAGAAATTGCAGCATAAAACAACATTGGTCCAGAACAATTAATTGTACTATGGATAGCATCTTCATTCATTTACAGGTAGTTTCACGTGATTCAAATGTACTCATGCACAACTGAATGCAGTTCACATATCATTTATTATAAAGTGAAGTATACAGTTTCCTTGCAAGAAAACTTGCATCCAAATGCCAGTGTACATGTTTGTACATTTGCCTTACAATGGTAACACAAAAACAGATCTGTCAATTTGAACTAAATGCTGATTTTACACATTTCTGGTCATTTTGTCTTTAAGACATTTGTAGATATTTGTCTACATACATGAGATCATGCCCAAAAAGAAGATTTACATTATACAATAATTTGGGGCCAGACATGGTGCAATGTCCTGAAAATAATCTATATTAAAAAAAAAAAAAAAACTGATATGACTTGATGTGTCTGTATGGTGCCCATCCACTGCCACCTACCCCAGCTTTGGCACCCTAATCCCTGCCCCAATAATAGTAGCCACCTGATGCCACCAGGAACTTAGGTCCCAAGCAGCCAAAGCCATTGTCTGTGGCTGATAGGTACATGTATCCCAGTCCCTGTGTCTATATAGCATCCCCCCCATCTGCTACTGCCAACAGCTGAATGTAGCCAGCAGAGTGAATGGGCCTAATTTTCCTACCATCTAGTTGTTGTTTTTTTAATCATTTACAGCAAATAAGAGCGAGTGCCTCACATACTGCCTGCCCTGGTACCAAATATCCATCCCACAGTCCCTTTATTAGGTGTCTCCACAGCCACAGTCCTTCCCTTGTGCCTGAGCTGTGCCAGGCTTATATACATGTCACACAGAGTAACAGCAGCTTCCGCTCTATTCTTTCCTCACGTGGTTTTCTTCCCACGCATGGCGCTATCTGGTTTACCGGTCTTACTCTTACCTGTCTTTTGTTCATTCTCCTAACATCATCTAAAAAATCCATGGTTAACATTATCCCCTCCAACTTGCGACCGGCGCCTAACACAGGAAAAAGCCCAGAAGGAAGCAGTCGCTAGCTTGTGAGACGCACGGCGCTTCCACGTTGCGGAAATTGTACACGATTCTCCATTTTAACTAAGGGCAAAAGCCAGTACTTGCCCAGCACCACAACCACGTTGTTTGCGCTTGTGTGATTTTTCTTTTTTTTTTTTTTTTTTTGCTAAAACACAGCTATTTTTGATAATACAGTTAACGCTGCCATAGAAACACGCCACTTTTCGTTTGCAGATTAGTTATCATTTGGAATCGATGTCGTTTTGCCCTCAACCTAAATGGCCGTGAAAAGTTTTTATTCTTTTTATTTACCGGCAAGTTTAGGTTTGAAATGACAGCTGGCCATGTGATGGGCTGTCCGCTTTAAGCAGCCATGCAGAGTGGCAGCATTGCATTTCAGCTATGAGATCAGCACTGCAGCATGTGGGTTGTGTATGTGCTTTCAAAACTATATCAGCTTTTCCCAAATGGTGGGTCGCGACCCGGTACCGGGCCATGAAAGCAAAATTCCGGGTCACGAGAGCGCGTATGGGTTTTCATGACTGAAAACTAGTAATGGACTTCGCACACGGCAACGCTTATGAATATTCATGAGGCGGCTACTTCATGATGCTACACGCATTCTACGCCTTAAAACTAGTAAGCCTTACTAGATTTAAGGCGTAGAATGCGTGTAGCATCATGAAGTAGCCACCTCATGAATATTCATGAGCGGTGCCGTGCGCGAATCCTCATTAGCAATGACTGGATGTTTTCTTGTACACACACATCAGGGTATGCAAAAAAAATTAGTGGGTCACG